>JBBMFX010585989.1:0-13706 GCA_037832545.1 Rhabdalestes septentrionalis | reverse complement strand
CTATCTATCTATCTATCTATCTATCTATCTATCTATCTATCTATCTATCTATCTATCTATCTATCTATCTCTTCCCCTCAACACACACACACACACAAACACACACACACACACACACACACAAAAACACACACACACACACACACACACATGTAGATATATATGAGTTATATGAATTATATAATGAAGTACATAAAATACTTACATGGATTTAATGTATATATCATATAATTCCAACTATATGTACATCTTTTATTTACATATATTATTAATTGCATGTGCAGTAATGTGATGTTTTATTTATTTTCTGTTAATAAGAAATGTTTTTATACTGAAGGATTACATTCTCGCCACACCGTATTTTGAGGTACATAAACACCCACATATCTCACATTTGTTGTTGACTGAGCTGAGGGTGGGCTGGCAGGCCTGTTTTTTCACTCAGGAAACAGAGCTGGGACTGTGGGAAAGTGTTCACCCCCTCAGCCCACCCCTCGCCCCCCCGGAGCGGGAGTGTTTCCCCTCGGCTCCTATGTGGGCTGGATGAAGGGAGGATGGAGGGCTGGATGGCCGGAGGGGAGTCACATGGACCAAAACTTTCTGCCTGAATCCTCGGGCCGCTGTTAGCCGTGTTTTCTCCACGCTTGTACTTTTCCGCTGCGCTCAGGAGCCTTGCTTAAGCCTTTTGAAACTTTTTAAACCGGGGGTTGCCCTTTTCAGCATGCTTTTTGCAGCACTTTTGGACTCTGAGCGGGTGTTCTGAGGCTGTAGGTTTTTGCCGAAGGGAAAAGGGGTTTATTTGGACGTGCCTGGCCACGGAACAGAAGCTGTGATGACCGAGGAGGGGAGAAGCGAGCCCCGGGCGGACGGAGCCGAGAAGCAGCTGCGCCTGCGCGCCTGCGTCCTGGGGGAGCTCCTGAAGACCGAGCGGGACTACGTGAACACGCTGGAGTTTCTATCGGTACGTCAAACAACAGGACACACACTCTTTCCACTCCACACACACTCCAGAGGTGCGCTTACTTCTGCACAAATACCCACAGGAGTAGGTTAGTTCAGAAATACACTCTCAGGATACCCTTGTCCAGATATACCCACTGCCCAGGTGCTTGTTCCAGCCTTGCACGTTCCATTTACTATGCTTCTAGACACCTGTCCACCCTGTCCCCCACCCTCTGCTGCGGCTACAGCCTTAAATCTGTACATCGCTGTGAGGATTTGATGGCATTTAGCACCAAGAGCATTTGTTGGGTGCTGGGTATAGCCGGACAGGAGTGTTCCGAGAATGTAACAGTGTGTTTCTGTACTGACCCACTACTATGGGTGTTTCTGTCTGTGTGCTGGGGGAGCGATACTACGTGAAAACGCTGGAGTTCCTCTCGGTACTAGAACACCAGAACACACTTTTTTCCCTCCTCGGAATGGGTAAAGTGCGTTTACTCCTGCACAAATGCCCTTTAGGAGAATGTCAGTGCAGAAATACACTGTCAGGACACCCCTGTCCAGATATCCCCACTGTCCTTCAGCATGGTGCCAGCCCTGACCATACAAGGTGCTTGTTTCAACCAAGCAGGTTACATTTACTTCACTGTAAACACTGTAGACACCTGTCGGTCCTGTCCCTCAACCCTCTCTGAACATTGCTGTGAGGGTTGGACTGCATTCAGCAGCAAGAGCATTAGTAACGCTGGTGGATGGTTGGTATAGCTGGACCGTCTGCTGCAGCTAGAGCATTTATTCTGAACATAGCTGTGAGGGTTTGACTGTACATTATGTAAATAGTTTGGCTTGAACTGTTTTGTTGTAAAGAAACTGACTGACCTGGATTTCTGTACAGTGGTGGTGAATGGAACCAGGAGTCAATGCATCCACAATGCAAATGCAGCCACAATCACTGAACCTAAACTTGTGTTCGGGTTGTATGTGTGCAATTTTAATTGAAGAAATAGTTTTATAATGAAAAAAGAACTGTGTGATTTTTGTGATGATGTCTTTATGTTAGGGAGTATTTAGAGGCAGATGTCTGGTTCCATTCACCACCATTGTGAACTAAGTTTCTCTAAACCAAACCTTTCTTTCACATTTTATTTTACTATATGATTTTCTACAGTGTTTAGCATTTAATTATGCAGAAAAAGCATTGCAATTCTTTTCTAGTGTTCGACCCACCTCCTGCATAGCCTGGGAAGAGCCTTCTGAGGGCCTTTCTCTGGGGCACAGTTGTTCGGAGTGGAATTACTTCCCTGCTATGCAGTTTAAACCTGATGAGTTTTATTGTGCATAACCAAAAGTGAGAAACTCTGCCATAAAGGCTCTCATCTTCAGTCTTTGGATCCCATCCTGAAGGAAAGGAATGCATTAAAATGTCATTTCCACATGAATAAAAATGTTAGATTGCACTTTTTTAAAACAACATTCATCCCAATTTAGTGCCTTCTTAATTGGTAACATCACTCACAGTTTTCCCTCCCCTACAAAGCTGACACCACTAATCATGTTATTTATCGAAGCTTTCATGAGTTGTGAGCAGGGAGCTTGTGAGACTGTCTGGGTCCTTGTGGGGTTGTGCAAATATTAGGGCACCCCTGGTCAAGTATCATATTCTGTGGAGTTTGAAAGTGAAGTACCCATACTTAACAGATGATGTACATTTTGAAAAAGTTACTGTTTATTTTGCATGTCCATAACATTTGGCCTGTGCAAAAGTGCAGTTTCTGGGGTTCAATATATCAGCAGAAAATGTTATATGTATGTTCTTTATAGAGAATGTGATTCTCAGCAAAAATGAGCTTAGCCAGGGTTGCCCAACCTTTGGCCCATGACTCTTAATAGCTCTCCTTTGGGATCCCATCAGTTTTCAGATGGTAGATACCTTCCAAATTCCAGGAGTTTCCTATTGTCCATTCCGCACTTAAAAATAATATTTGAAAACTAAGGCTTAGAATATACTCATTCTGAAAATATAGTGCCGTTTAAGAGGCAAATTGCCTTTTACACAGACGTTCGGATGTATAATATGGTTGCTTTGGATATTATTGGGTTAAATCTGTTCCTGAAGGAAGTTCTCATGGAAGGAATGGAAAGCAGGTTTGCAGAGTTCACTGAAATGTGAGTGTGATGCCTACTGGATGTCTTGGTCAGTTCAGAGCATGGCACCTGCATGGCAAGTAGGCTCATGAGGGACAGATCCTGGTAGATCCTTCTCTTAGACTGGTGCCGATCCTGCACTGTGGCCTTCCATTCACAGTCTATAGTAAAGACTTCAGGCTGTAATCCTCTCCAGCACGAGATGAATGGCACAAACTTAATGACATTACAGAATAAACAGAGAGTCAAAGGCAGGAAGGAGTGGAAATGGTCTCAACAAAATGCAACCATGCAGCCATGTGCATGAAACAAAGAAGTCATTTCCATGCCCCAGATAAGGAGATCAGTACAGTGTACAGTGGTATATCAGGTATACACTGAGAAACCCCAGGAAATAAACAGTATTTTGCTGCAGGGATTAGTGCGGTTAGGATTGTACCGATCATAAGATAAAATAAGATACACCTTTATTAATCCCACAAGTCAGAAAGTTACATTGCTATGGCCGAAATTGGACAGTACAAAGGTAAGAGCAGCAGAAAGTGGCCACACAATAGATTAAAATCTATCCAATACAACAAGATAAAATAAAACATAGACTTTACAACTAATACAAAAAAATATAAACAGACATCTGAATCTATCTAGATATCTATCTATCTGTGTAAATACAGGTATGACATAACAGCAATAGTGTAGAAACAAATTGCACTGAAGAGTATTATTGCACATAAGAGAAACTTTCACGTCAGTCCAAATCATGATATGGATACTGATATTGCTTATCAGTACGGATACTTATCAACACTCCTTGTCATCCTGCTCTCCATAATTTGGAGGAATATGGATCTAAACTGTGTCCTAAGTTGCTGAATCAGAATCAGAATAATGTATTGATCCTGGAGGAAATTTCTTGTCCTGCTTCTGTATTTGAGGGAGGAGTGTCGTTGCAAATGTTCTGATCATCAGAGCGCTGCTTTTGTGCTAAAGTAACAGAAAAGAAGCAGAACATTTCATAACTAACACCTGAACATATTTCTTCCTTTAACACAAAAATAAACAAATGAAAATATATTAATATGTTACGTATAAATGTATTAATGCTACGGAAACACCAAGAGCAGTCCCGTTTCTCCAAGAACTCCATGTTTCAGTACTGACCAGTCAGAAATTCCCAGTTGTTTCAGTTCCCAGAAACTGTCAGCTCTTCTTTGAATGCTGAGATGGTCCCGAATGTTCTTCCGTTCCAAAAATGTCTCCAAGTACTTTAATTTAATAATATAATATAATTACCGCCACACGGACATATAGAGCTTTACTGGCGTCACCCATGTGCTGAAATCCATTCAACTCAACATCACCCCCCCCGCCCCCCACCTTTATTTCTATTCCCACTGTTTGGCTTCCTAAGCACTATGGGAACCTTGTGCAGTAAAGCAGGGCTAAGGGCACTGTGTTGTGTGTCATTAAGAAGGTTGTTTCCCACACCATGTGTGTACGCTCACATTCCTCCGTCGGAGTCTGTGCCACAGATGGTTTCAATGTAGGCAGAGGGTTTTGTTTTGTTTTTTTTTGCTCTGACAAAACTGCTGCTTTTCCTAGAAACATGTCATCCAGTCCCATCCAGAGTTATATCATCAGCCTTCAGAGAGTGGCTGGCTTTATTTTAAGAAACGGGCCCCACGAGTGATGAAATATTTATACATTAGCGCACCACCCTGGGCTACGGCTGCAGTTTATATACAATATTTTACTGCTTTTTTTCCGTTAAAAAACAATATTTTTCAGAGTTCCTTCCTTCATTCCGCCAGGAGTGTTTTTTAATTTGTTCTTCTAAGACCCCCACATGCTATTCTGGCTCCCGAGGTTTCACATGATGTCTCCCACCGCCGCATACAACGTGAAAACTATCTCCAATTTGAGTTAGCATTTCAAACTAGACGCATTAATGTGGATCTTTCCTGCGTCTCCTAAACTGCCAGCTATCTACGCACCTCTACAGATGATGAAAGCCTTGTTCTGGGTCCTCCTACGCATGATGGAGAGCCCCATTTTTTTCTTATCAGCCAGAGTCTCTTGAAAATGTCACTCAGGCTTCTGAAGATCAAAGTCTCTGCTGGCTCTGCCGGAGGTCCACGCCTGATCGCTCTCAACAGAATGTCTTCATTAGTAACGCCCTTGTATTCTGTTGAATAGCGTTCAACACAACTTGTGGAAAGACTGAATCAGCCCTAGGGGTTAAAAATGCAGATTTTAATTATGTGATGAGAAAATTTCTTTGGCCAAAATCAAATTTGGTAAAAATGATCTCTCTAAGACCTTTATTTGGCCTGTACTTGTGTACCAGTGGACATGTACAGTTATAACAGAGGAGGCAATATCTGGTACTAGAAGCTTGGTGTCCTAGAAATGTTGTTGATTTACCTGCTCAAACACACCTATGTCAAATCACTAGAGGAGGGGAACCACAAAAATGTGTTGAACACGACACCCCAGGACCATGAACTGGGACATTTGGCCGGCCCTCTTAAGTGGTTAGGCCATTGGGCCCTGCAATCAGAATGTTGTGGGTTCATATCCCAGGACTACTAGTGGCACCACTTGAGGTACCCTTTTGCAAGGTACCATCCACACACACTGCTCCACGGGCACTGCAACAGAATGGCCACTTTCACTAGTCTTAGGCACCTATATAATTTTTTTCCCGTGTAAAAGCCACTCAAATCAGCAGTATTTTTTTTTTTGCCAGCAAAAAATCCAGGTTTGGTTCAGCTATTTTAGGCAATCCAGGTATTTCATGGTAAGTGTTACTTGGACTTCCATGTAGAAAGAGGTCTGGAAATGGTTGTGTATAGTGACCAATTGTCCTACGTGAACACACCACAGCACTCAGTGTGAACAGTGTGAAATTCTTTCTCTGTACTGAACCCATTCACTAAGTGAAACAGCGGGCAGTCAGGAACACAGCGCCTGGGGAGCAGTGAATGGGGATGGTACCTTACTTAAGGGTACCTCTGTGGTGTCACTGGAAGTCCAGGGATTTGAACCCGAGGCCTTCTGTTCACCAACTCCCTAATCACCAGTGCTGAACACTTTGCCGTACATAAAACCACTATTCACTGCTTCATTGTATTAATATTAATTTAATTTAACACTACTGCCCAGCAGTAAACAGCATTTAAGTATCATTTTCTCAGATGACTAAGACTTGACAAAATCTAAACAAAAAAGACTTACTTTCATTTCTGCATTAACAGTTGAATAGTGCTACAGATTAAGAGTCTTGCCCAAGGACTCTTACTGGCCTTATTGTCTAAAGACTCTTACTGGTGTTGTATGGTATACTTGCACTTGCTTGGAATTTTTTTTATTTCCAGCTATATCCAGTGTTGCTTGCAATGTAACCAATGTTGTGTTAGGTGTTTATTATAGCATGGAGTATTTGCCTGGATAGGGGATCGAAACCCATTCACCACATGGATTTGCCACTATCATAACAAAAGTAATTGAATTAAAATGTGGGAAAATCATGATATATTGTGATATTTTGTGGTCTGCGGAATGTAACTGAGTCATTTGAGGGTAGAGCTTTGTGCTGCAAAGCCAGTCAGCAGTCTGAAGGCTTGGGGCTGTATTGAAGTTAGAAGTTGCCCTATTGAAAACAATAGCTGACTATAGGGCTGTGTTTTGTTGCCTGGAGGAGCCCGAGAATGTGTGCCATGCTGAAACCAGGGCATTCAGTGTGCGCTAGCTCTGGGTGGAGGGCGTCTGTGCCAGACAATATGGCTCCCTGGTGGGACAGGCTGAGAGATATTGCCAGTGGGGGTTCTGACGCTCAAGCCTGGGCTTGGTGCCTTTACTTGTGAACCATATTTCCTGGTGGAGAAATTCCTGAGAGGTTGAAAAGTACAGGGAACAATGGTGGACATGCTGACTGACTTAAATCCAGTCTTCAGTTCGGTGTTTGTTGATGCTGTGCCTTATTCCAAGTCTTACTGATCGCCTTGGAGAACTAAGTGTTCCTTGCTCCACCCACAAACAAGCCAGGAGTTTGGCTCCACCTTGGGATAAAAACAACAACAACAACAACAACAACAACAACAACATGCTGTTTTTACATTTACAAAATACTGAAAACAAATGTAGCAGACTGGATTTCAAGATGTTGTAGTTGGTAGAAATAATGGATTTAGCAACAAAGGCTCAAACTGTTGGTTTTGAAGAGAGACACATCAGGTCTGTCTTTAGTGCACTGACATTCACTTGGGGTTGGATCATGAAAGAAGAAAAGTATCACAGAATTTTTAAACATTGCACATTCATTCTTGTTTATTGGTAAAAATGTTCTTCAAGAGGATAATGTTCTTAAGCATCCTTCAAAACTGAGCTAGACTGATACGTTCAAAATGAGGGTCCAGTAAATGAGACAGAGCTGTTTTCTGTTTGAAAATGTGCTGGGAGGGTTTGGGATTTTCAAGAAATTGTTGTTTTGCATGAAACTCATGCAGAAACTTTCACACCAATAAAAATTCACTTATAGTGTGTTCAATTTGTGCTATAAGTATTTATAATGTTTTCTTGTAACCTGATTTTGAATGAGCATCACATCGTCTGAGGGTGGGCACACATTTCTGACCTGTAGGATAAATAGTGTTGGCAGTTTGGACAGGTTGTACTAAATGTATTGAAAAGTTTAAGCCTAAACCATAACCTTAAACAGTAACGTCACATGAATGTTACAAAAGCAGACTAATGAGGAACACAAACCTTCATCGCAAAGATTGTCATCTCTCAGCTGTTTATGATTAGAAGGAAAAGGGAAAAAACAGGTCAAATACTTTAAAGCTCCTGCAGCGTTTACTGGCAGAAACTTCAGTCACACTTAATTTAATAAAAGTCCCTTAAAGATAAACGAAACCTGCTCAAACTGTTCGGTAAACTGGTGCAACTCAGCTGGTCATCAGCAGTGTTCAAGGGAAGGTCAGGTTTTGGTTTGCATGACAGTGATGTGATGCACATTTGGATCGTTTCAGGCCAAAAATGGATGCTAAATGTGAACAATCTTGACAGAAAAGATAAAAAACTGAACTGAGTCGTAAGACTTTTCCAAATGTGGCATCTGAATCTAATCTGGATGTTTGGAAAAGACATCAGAATTCTACTTCCAATGAAAAATGTGGAAATTTCAATCAGGAAAATGAACAAAATATCCATCCCTGATCCCTGTACCGAACACTGATGAGGAAAAGCGGCCCATAAAAAGGTCACACATTCACGTCCTGGCCCCTGAAGAGCCAAGAACAGTTGCTGGCTCCGGTCCTGAGACAGAGGAAGTGTCCTTAAGGACCGTCTCAGAGATTAGAATGTCTTATGCAATGGCTCATTATAGATCTTGATAAGGGGATCTTTTTAGATAGCTCTGTTTATCTGAGATAGCTGGAAGCCAAGAAACTGACAGCTCCCCCCTTTGGAAAAGACTGTGAGGGATATGAACAGAGATATAGTAAAGTGTGGTTTGAATTGGTGTCTTTTGCACCATTTTCTTGGCAGATTTGGCTCTTGGGAGCCATATGCCTGCATTGCATTGCTCCAGAGCATCTGACATTTAATTTTCCAATGGATTCCATGATGAACGCATGTGGGACAAATTGTAGAGGGAGCAAGAACGCTGCTGTCCGAAATGTCTTGGTCTGCTGATGCATCAAGACTGCCCTTCACTGGAAGTGGGGGTGCGAGAGAACGAGGGGAATCCTTTCATGTCCTAGTTTCAGTAGAAAAACAGAGCCGCGGCTCGGCCTAATGCGCTCCCCGGAGCCTCAGTGCTGCATTAAGTGGTCCCTCTGCTGCGCTTTCCTTTGCTATGGTTTGTGGGTTAGCAGAAATGACCACCCGAAAGTCTTGTTTTTAAAACCTTGATAGTAAAACTGATGAAAAAAAAGAGGGAATGGTGGCACCGTAAAAGCTAAACTCAATTTATTTTCCTTTCAGGCCTTTGCTCTCTTTCATGTCTCTGTGCCCCATTTTATAGGGTCTCCAGTGGGACATTAGTCCATTTCAGAGGATATTATTTCTCATGTGAGTATATTAATCATAACTCATTCTGTGATCTATAATCAATGCTGTAAAGTGGAGGAAGTAAGTGCTGGAGATGCAGAGCCACAGGTCAGAGCCTACACTGCTGAATTCAAGGGGGTGCATCACCCCTCCCACCCCACCACTTCAACAAACTGTATGCCACATAGGTTATTAAAGAGGATTTCAGTACATTAGAATAAGAACCTGAAAGAAATAAGTGTAGAAAATATGTCAAAATGTTGTGTATTGTTACACCTCTGTCTCTGCCTGGTTCCTCTTTGGAGTAATGCATTCTGAACTGAAATGATTATGATTATATAATTCCAGATTTGATACTTTTATTAGTTACACACAGTCATACAGTGAAATTATTTTTCTGGCAGGTTTCCCCCCTTTACTGTGCTAAATAAACTTTAAAAAAGAATAGAAATGAAAACTTTAAGTTTGCTTTACAATATTACAATGATAACATATAATATAAAGAAGATAAAATGAAGACAAGATAAACAAGAACCTACATTGCAGGTTGTGTGTTATTCAGTTTACTATTAATATGTTTTTTTAGACAAGAAATATCTGGGAAGACAAACCATAGCCTAAACAGGATTTAGTCAGTTATAATAAACGGAAAAAAATGGCAGCAGCTCTTTTACTGAAAGAGTCACAAATTGCAGCGTCAAGTATTTGTAAAAAATAGGGAATGGATTTTAACCAGCAAGTTAGCATACATCAAAAAACATGTTCTTAAAAATCCCTAGAAAAAAATTACACATTATGGTACACATAATTTTATATGTGTTCCACACAAATCTGACATTAATCTGACATTAATGACCCAGTTCTGACAGTCAGTGGAAATATTACATGCCCACATAAAATTTTTACATTAATGTCCAGGCCATGAGTGGTTGGGGAGTCCCCTCTGCAATCAGATGGTCATGGGTTCATATCCTAGGACTGCTAGTGGCACCACTGAGGTTCCCAAAAATGTGCCACTTGATTTTACCAGCTTCTTTAAAGTCACAAATTCAAATTTACCATTTGACATGACAATAACCGGTAATGAAATTCCGTGTTTTGGAGCATGGTCATGGCGCTGTTATGTCGCAGGGTTCTAGTAAAGTTTTCTTGTGTGACAACAAGATGTGGAACGTGAGACAGCTTGTTGTTTTTATTTAGTTTAGTCTGCTGCCATCATGGGATTGTGCCCCTGCCCCGAACGAGTGGATAAGTGAGGTCACTAAGAAATGTGAAACCACAGACTTCCTGCCTGAAGGTTCTGAGGATCAGAGAAATGCTGTTTACTGCCTTTTACTGTGGCTTAGTTTAAACCATCACAAAGCCCGATGGCGTCAGACAAGTCTCGATTATAGAGCAGAAAGTTGCAGCTATGCGCTATCGCAGCAAGCCAAGCATTCATGAACATCGCTGGTGACCATTTTACACGCTGTCTGGAGCCTCACTAGATGACCCTGATGACACTTCCTTGGAAAAGTCTGCGGTTGCACTCCATATCTCTGGAACAAAACCTTGTATCTCCATGTTTCGCTTGACCTTTTTTTTTTCCACTTAACCATTACACACTTTGTGAAAATGCCATTATAAGTTGTGAGGATTTCTTCCTTCTGTTGTGAAGTAACCATTCCAGAGATGTTACAGCAATCAAAGCATGTCTGGAATGCTGTAATGGTCCTCTTCTTGCACTGGCAGTTATTTTACAACCAAAGCAGTCCATAAACATTTGTTTTTCTTGTTCTGTGGTCACCACTGAAGGTGACCTCGGGCACACATCCTCTGGACAGACACCACTGCCCTTCCGGGTCACGGCACCATTTCCTCTGTTCCTCCCTGCCTGGTAGTCTCAGGCCTTCTCCCTTCCATCGGTGGAAAGACCAAGCCTGAACAGCTTCCAGTATACAGGAGCAGTGGGACCACTGGAAGGGCCTGCTGCCTGACCAGTGGTCTCCTCTAATGGTTTCACTGTTTCTATAAACTACAAGAATCATAGCCAGAATAAAAATGTTAACTGATCAAGGAGGAAAGTGCTTATGTTATGATTTTACAGATACACAAAGACAAAAACTACAAAAAATGTCTAAAAAGTCTAAATAAATTGAACAAATCTCTGGGGTTACGTAACCTAAAGTTTCACAAAGAACTACTAAAAATACAAATGGTGGCTAGGATTTTATGGAATGGACATCAGTACATACACTATTTTGAAAAGTATTGGGACATCTGACCATTTCACCAACAGGGACAGGACTTTGCATTCAGAATAAGAATTTAATATGGAGTTGGTCCCCCTTTGCCACTATAACAGCTTGCAATCTTCTTTTAAGTCTTTCTACAATATGTCGTAGTTTCTGTGGGAGTTTGTGTCCATTTTTCCTGTACAGCATTTAGTTAGTGATGTTGGACGAGAAGTTCCTGGCTCACAATCTATGTACCAGTTCATCCCAAAGGTATTGGATGTGGTTGAGGTCAGGACTCACAGTCATGCTGGAATAGAAAAGGGTCTTCCCCAAACTGAGGCCACAATGTTGGTGTTGTTCAAAATGTTGTGTTCTGCTGAAGCATTAAAATTGAACTTCACCGGAAGTTAGGAGCTTAACACAAACAGGTGTGTCCCAATACTTTTGTCCTTATATTGTAAGCAGTGATAGTTCACATGGTAAGACTATTGCGCAAAACTTTGCGCAGAATGAAAAAACCCAATTTAAAAAACTGCACATGATATATTGCGCTGGTTATGTCTGGTGCGATTTAAATGCGATTACTAATATAACCATTAGTGAAAACCCTGTTCCTCCGATCTGTCCTCTCTGTAATGTGGTGTGGGTAGACTGTCTGCAGTATTTGGAGAAGAGACAGAGTTGACCGCCAGCATCCTGACCTTTAACCCACCCCTCCGCTCTGCAGCCCCTGCAGGCTGCTCCTCCTGCATATGTTCCGTCCATTATTTCCAAACACTCTGTTGACAAGAAGTGCTTTTTTCCACTTGCAATGTGGAAGATCATTAAGATTCTAATCTCGCTGATACATTTGCACTTGCTTTTTCCACTGCGAGGCCTAAAGGAGCTCCTCGCAGTCTAAAATGTTAATCAGCATTGCCTCTGTCTCTTTCTCCTTCTCTCTGCCTTTCACTGCAAAAAGGCTTAACTACCTCCCCGAAGGTTCAGGGCGGGCAGGCGGTGCCTCCCGAGAGAATATGGGTAGTACTTCTCATGAAATAAAGTTTCAAAGGTATATTAAAATAAGCCATCTTGGGAAAATATGCATTGAGAATAGCTTAAAAAAGTGGGTTTATCTGCTCCAAAGGTATTATTTAACATGGCTGGGTATCTTCATGCAACATCCAGTACCTTCTAGACTTGATAGAACTTTATTAACACTACACAGAAACAACGTTTTAGCATTCAAATATGAAATGTTTGGAAAACGTCAAAAGTAGTGAAATAAACTAATTTTGGAAAATGACAGATTCTTTGTCCAGGCACTGTAAAGTAATTTACCTGTTATACCGATGCAGTAGCATTAATTGACGTATTTTATTTGTGGTAGGTCATGAGAGCATGTGGTAACCATTGCAACATTTATAGCATGATTATGTCAATGTTATGTTGCATATTTCAAGTGAAGGGTTAGACACAGGACCAAAAATCTTTTAGATATGGATTAACATTAAGCACAGACAAATGTAAATTAATTTACATTTTTATTTTTTAAATAAAAAAGGTCAAATTTGTGGAGAAATGATATTTTGAAGATGAAAAAGAAAAAAAAAGAAAGAAATGACCATAAAACATTCAGCAACTTACATGGACACATGTTTTGAATGACTTTGAGGGTTTTTATGGATGTTCAGTACAAATTCCAACCTAATCTGGTGAAAAATCTGCAATTTCTGAGGCTTAGGAAGGATCTCAATAATGCTGAAGTTCGAAACTTCACAACTGGAAAAGTACTTAGAGGAGAGCTGCAGGTTTTTGCAGGGTCTCATGAGTTTAATAGATGTTTTCACTCAGTCTTTTTTGTCAAGAAAATCCTTGACATGAACTGGGAGGTCTAGGTGAGCTGGAGAGACCCAGATGTTTCTCTTCTCATTGGATGTTAAGATTCTCCTCATTCAGCAGGACTTCCTCAGGAAGCGCAGAGGTAAAGAGCCTCATAGAAATTTGGGCCTGGTTCTGCAGGTGTTGAAGTGAATTTGAACAGGATTTACCTGCTGGGAAAGTTACTAACACTGTTTGCTTCTCGTCAGTTTTTTTGTGCTCCACCAAAGCTTATAGTTGGTGTGGGTGATGTTTTTGATAGCTCTAATGAAGCCTGGGGCACCTATATATATATATATATATATAGTATCTCACAAAAGTGAGGACACCCCTCACATTTTTGTAAATATTTCATGATATCTTTTCAAGGGACAACGCTAAAGATATGAAACTCTGATAGAATGTAAAGTATTCAGTGTACAGCTTGTATAATGGTGTAAAGTTGATGTCCCCTCAAAATAACTCAACACACAGCCATTAATGTCTGAA
>JBBMFX010585978.1:0-13706 GCA_037832545.1 Rhabdalestes septentrionalis | reverse complement strand
TGTGTGTGTGTGTGTGTGTGTGTGTGTGTGTGTGTGTGTGTGTGTGTGTGTGTGTGTGTGTGTGTGTGTGGTGCAGGAACACTGCCGAGGCGGATAAGGAAGGAGCTTCTGGCCGTGAAGCTGCGCAACAGACCCAGCAAGCAGGAGCTGGAGGACAGGAACATCTTCCCAGTCCGCAGTGACCAGGAGCGCCAGGAGATCCGTCAGCAGATAGAGATGAAGTTGGCCAAGTGAGTGACACTTTGAGCCTGTTTACACTGGTCATTTCATGCGACTTATATCCAGTTACTATCCAGATCAGATTCATCAAAATTCCATTTACACCTGGCCCCTTTAACGTATCTCGACTAGACAGATTAGTCCAAGAGGCATTAATAGGTTTGGTAAAATTCTTATGATGGTTACATGTCACCCTTATGTAGACCCCTTCAAATAAAGTGTTACCGTACTTTCCCCACATTACACAAACAAAAGGAAACCTATTCTAAACCCCCCTGAGTTGATTCTGTGCATTACAGAAACGTTATGTGCATTGCAGGGATGTAAAAGGCTGTGGGCTGCTAGACTCTTGTTTTGTAGTCTGTGAATAATTTTTCAGATGAGTTCTGTGTAGCAGGGGTAATGAATCCATTTGCGGATTGACAGGTTTACGTTTTTCTCGACTACCAGCTGAAGTTTCCGGGCCATCGGCTAACAATCTCATTGGCACTTGGCCTTCAGTTGCTAAGTGTGAATAAAAGTGAGATCCTTTATTAGAAATGAATCATATAGGAGCGATTTAAATGAAAAGCTACATTGGTTGTTCCATCTCTAGGCACTTATTCAGGAGATGGACCGTTTGCTGCCATTCTTCTGATGGTGTGTATGTTTAGTGTTTGTAAGAGTGTATTGGGTACAGCGAGGCTGCTAAAGTTTTTACAGACTTAATGACAATATTGTCCTGTGATGGTCCCTTTCCATATTGATAATGGAGGGGCAGATAAATAATCAAATAGCAAGTGGGCTAAAACTACTAAGTGCACCTACATGGTAGGAATGTCAGATGGGAAAAAAATGCCTATGAGTGGTGGCACGTGGTAGGCTGACCTAATTAACTAGCGATTAAATGTGTGTTTTCTGTCCCTGTCATGTTTTTTCCATCCCTGTTCCTCCTCTCCAACTCCTACACACTGTCTCCCTCAGTTCTGTGTCATCAAGTTCATTATTTCAGCGTTGCCGCTCGTGCTTAATAATGTCATTTCTGGAGAGCGCATGTGGGTGTGACAGCTGACCACACGGCAGGCCAGATGTATCCGAGCCTTCAGTACATGTGAGAACGTTCACACGTGTAATTTTGCACTGACAGTTGAAGTGGTGCCAGCTGCACGCCGCCTGATTCGTTTGAGTTCAGTAAATCAGTTTTGCAACAGTAAGCAGAAAAAATGAGTTTGGAGAAAAATCTTGTTTCTACTGTAACAAATGGTCAGTTTGCCATGTTTGGTGGCCTGAGTTTGCTTCTTTAGTTTTGCATTGGAGCTGAGAGTAATGTAGATAAGAAGCAATAACAGTCTCATTTAAAGTTTGCAATCTTATGTTAATTTAGATTTAAAAGCTTTCATTGGATAAGCTCATTAAAATTGCAACTCCATTGCAGAAATATAGAAGCAATCACAGCAATCATGTCTTGGATTTACTTTAAAGTATGGAGAGAGTTGCTGAAATCAGATATTTGGCTGAACTTTTATATACCTACTCAAACTAGTACAATGATATGCTGGGATAGTCTGGTAACGTGCCAGTGGTTGTGTTTCAGGCATTACTGTGGTTGCACCACACATGTATAAATGGGCTCGGTCAGGATGTATAGAAAAGAATGGGAAATCGTTTAAAGGATGTCATTGTTGCTTGCTCAAATCTTCATTGTTCTTCCTCAAAAGTCAGTTGTTCTTCATGGTAATACCCCGGTCTGATAGCAATCTTTAAGCACTAGGGGGAGCCACATTCTTATTTGTCCTTTACACTCTAACATCTGACCTCCTAAAAGCCTCCCAAAGCGAAGAAAACAAAGCCTTTTGTCTATGCTAGTATTCTCTATTAAAACCTTTTCGTCTCCTGGGCTGTGGAGGACTGCCAGCTTTTTCATTATTATTCGCATTGCCCACGTCCCTTCGCTCCATTTGAGCTGGGTTATTTTCAGAGGATATGCTCTAGCTTGTTGCATTTCAATGATTGACGCCTGTGGTGTCACATCTAGCACTGGAACACGTTCAGGAGAAAAAGGAGACATATTCCCAGCCACAGAATGCTTTATTTGTGTTTGCGTGAGTGATTAGTATTTAATGAAAGGTATTCTAATGGTGGAGGTCTGAGTAATACTTAGTGCGCCGGACATTGTCAGTAAACGTCCATTCTTAAAGCTATTAACCCACTCGGTGAAGTGACCTCGTTCATTTACCGCAGTATCCTCTCGGCTCTTCCCCCTCAGTTGTGAGAATGTGCAGCTTAATGCAATATTAAAAACCCGCACTGTCGGTAATCTCAGGGGCTGGAAATAGCCAGTGATAGCTTTTTCTTACTATGGATTTGGGAGAGCAAGAGAGAAAGAGTGGCTCTAAGAAAACCTGCCCAGATCCCTTGGTGGGTTTTTAAGAAGAACTTAAAGTCCCATGTGGTTGGCCTAGCCATTCCTAATACAAAGTGTCAGGCTTTACAAATATCAGCCTCACTAAGCCCATTAAACACTTTGTTCTCCACTCCTGTTCGTTTTTGAGCTTCCCCACAGACTCTCAACCTCACAGCAGGTCTTAATGCTGAAAGTGATGAAGTTAGCACTGAGCTTTGTAAGTGAGTTTGACATCTGCAAAATCAAAGGTTCTTTAGAGGAGGGATGAGAGGTGGGAGTAGGGAAGGTGGAAGTATGGTTTCATTCATTTACATCTCTTTGATTCTGTAATATATAATGCTAAATTTGATATCGATTCGACTTTGACTAAGACTAGTGTACATGGACAAATGTAATGGGACCATTACACCAGCAAGGACTTTAATGCCATTGCACTCAAATACATAGACTTTATTCGGAGTTGGTCCCCCTTTTGAAGCTTCCACTCTACTTGGAAGGCTTTCTTCAAGATTTTGGAGTTTTTGTGAGAAATTTGTGCTTATTTATTCCATAGAGCATTTATGAAGTAAAGCATGATGGACAGAATTCCTTAACTTATCATTTAACAACCTGGAGCCACAAACAGAATAGAATACACACTGACACGAAAGTAAATCTGCCAGATACTGAAAAGGCTGAAGTTGACAATAGAGAGATTTCTTGCCTTTATCAGTAATTCAAGGTGCTCTATTTGTAAGCTGTTTTAAAGCACATTTTATACATTATTCCTGGGTTTGTTGGATTTAATTTTTTGGTAACTTCAGTGTTCTGTTACTTAAGCTCTGTTGTCATGGTGGTACTAAACATAGCTAAATATAGAGCAAAGATTTCTGCACTGAACACATTATATGAAATAACTACAATGATCTGTGAATGTTGCTCTCCATCAGTGGTTAACACATTTCTAAATCAGATTCAGATTCAGATTTTATTTGTCACATACAATATCATACTTAGTACAACATGCAGTTAAGAAACACTAGAAGAAAAACTATTAGAAAACATGAGAAGATGGTAAGGATGGTGGAGATAAGTAAGTAGATAAAGTGCAAATGCATCACCAGAGCTGTGGGGGGATAGAGTAGTAACATAGTTCATAGATATAATATGCAAAAGAGAAGGTTGTGCAGCAGAGAAAATGAATAGAATAAGATCAGTGATCACAGTACCAGATATTATAGATGTTAAAGTGCAGTTTTGACAGGTAACATATAAACATATTAATATGGAAGTGTGTGTTGGATGTATAATAGTCCCAGTACAGAGATTGCAGATGTTTTACAGAGGCCCGGATCTGCATCTGGTTCAGGGCCCAAATGGCCTGAGGGAAGAAGCTCCTCCTCATTCTCTTTGCTTTGGTTTTAAGGGAGCGGACGAACTTCCCTGACCTCAACAGAGAAAAGATTCCATTATCAGGATGACTGAGGTCTCCATGATCTTCCTGGCTTTAGTCTGGCACGGCCTGGTGTAGATGGACTTTAGGTCCGGAAGCTCAGAGTGAATGATGCATTCAGCGGAGTGCACCACTACTTGGAGATCTTGTCTGTCCTGCTTGGTGCTGTTCCCAAACAAGGTGCAGATGTTTCCTGTCAGGATGCTCTCGATGGTGCAGGTGTAAAATTCATAAGCGCCTTCTGAGGGAGGTAAAAATCCCTGAGACGTCTCAGGAAGGAGAGACGCTGATGGGCCTTGACCAAAATATCATATTCTAAATGTGACATTTTTTTGTTTAGTGATTATTGCAATTATGATAAGTCACCTGTGGCACTGCGATACATTGATGTTATTAAATTTGAGTGGGTTTTAGATGCTCAACTTCAGACGTTCCTAAATGCATCTATACTCATAATAAAATTACTGGAAAATTCTTTCTCACAGTTAGTATTGTTATATTTAATGGCTCTGTATGTGGCTCAGCCCATCAGATCCTATAAAATGTTCATAAAATTCCCATTTCAAATTGATGCGTTGCCCCCTTCAGGCTGATGCACTGATACATTTTTATACCCATAGTAATGGTGCTGTTGTGGTGCATCTTCTCCTCCTATTATACCCCCCCACCCCCTCCCACAAGCCATCTGCCTCATGTAAGGTTTTGAATCTTCTCACCCTCAGAATTGTGCGATGCTACGAGAGATTGCATGCATCTACACCCAAGGCAATTCACACCTTCAGCCCAACCTTGTCACTAATAAAGCATGGTGAGATATTTTCACGCATGAGAGGGCTATTGTTGACTGCTTTAGCTTTTTTTTTTAAGCTTTTGCTCCCACATGTTATGAGAAAGACAATTGGCAGTTTGGTGGGATTTTTATTACCTTGCACTACAATAGAAATCTAGAAAGTGTTCCTTGTGAAATTTCGTGGAACTTTGAAAATATTTGACAAGATTTGTGGTGCAGATATCCAAAGTATTTTCTTGCTTTTTTTAAAGGTAACACCTAAAGCATTTAAAACATGATTTGTTGTGAATATAAACCTCTGAGTCCTGGCAGGATAGCTAGAATGTTTCTCTTGCAGATGGGAAAAGTATTTCGAAATCTTTGTTGTGGATTTTGTCAGGAATGTTGAACGACTTTTTCCATGCAGTTTAGTGGGAATCTCCAGAATATTTCCAGCACAGTTTGGTGGGAATATTGAAAAGTATTCTCTTGACGCCAGAAGCTTACTTTATATCTAGGGTATTATCAGCGTTTACTGTATGTGATGTTATCTCAGGTGTAACGTGAGCTCAGGCCCGATGGGGGACTCGCTGTTTCCTCTGTGAAGTGCTGAAACCCTCCGCTGTGTTTGGATGTGTCCGGCGAGCACGGCCGTTACAAACCTCGCAAACAGCTTACATAAACCCAGCACCAGTGCAGCTTATGCAACCCAGGGTTGGGAAATCGATCCAGAAGGGAGCAGCGGAGGGCAGCTCAAATGGGTTTACTGGGGAGAGAGGACTGCTGCTGTGAGAACAAAACATTACAGGCCAGAACCGGTCAGGCCTGGGGCTTTCAGGAACATCCACTTCATAACACTGGTCACTAATGTGGACCGTGCATCACGGCGGCTACATGACAGACCCCATGCCATTGAATACTGGATATAACACATGATGTAACTGTAAACAACTTCAGAATAGTAACATGAGAACACTGGCACCTGACTGGGGTGGTGTTAAGAGGCTGCTAACCACAAGGGATAAACTGGATCTCATGGACAGAAGGATGAACATTTTTTTTATTGTATTATTATATTTAGTTTTTATTGAATAAAAAAATGTAGTGTACAGTAAAACACAACTTTTCTGCTTCCAATTACAGTGGACAACTGTAATCAAGCTTCCATACTATTGCCAAGGCACAATCCCAAAATATTCCTATTTACGGTTTGTAAAATTGTAACGGTTGTAAATTCTGATCTGCTCAGCGGTTGTAAAACACCCAATAAACGCTACCAGTCAAATGCTTGGACACACCTTCTCATTAAACGATTTCCTTAGTTTTTATTCTTGGCTACATTGTAGATTCATATTAAACTGTGTTGGAACTGGTTGTTGTGGCTAGGTTTACATTTACAGAATTTAGCAGACGCTTTTATCCAAAGCAACTTCCATTCCCTAAATACAGGGGTCGGTCTGGAGCAACTTGGGGTTAAAGGTCTTGCTCAGAAACCCATTGGCGTTGAAGATAGAATTCGAACCCATGACCTCTTGGTTCAGCGACAAGTATCCTACCCACTAGGAATGATATGAAAGAAATGTACTGCTATCAAAAGATAAAGTTGTGTAATGATAAGTATTTACTGAGTGTAGTGTCTGTCCAAATCAAGTTTATTTAATCAAATTCTGATTCATCACTACATTAAAGCTATTTTGAACTACTGACTTTATTTATGACTTCTATGAAAAGGTATTAACCTTTTAGTTTTTCTATTTGGGGATTTAGTTCAAAAGAAAACGGGCAATGTCGAAAGTATGTTGTGCCCAAAGTGGTCGTGATCATAGTGTAGTCATCCATGAGTCAGAAGAAAAGGAAGCCCCTAAAGAGATCCAGCTTAGACCTGCTGCCACTGCGTAACTGGAGCCCTGAATGTGTGTGTGCTTCGCACAGTAGACTAATACAGGTGCTAGATCAGCTCAGTCTGGAAACTGAAGGAGTTGCTTACAAGCTGTCTTATCGTGGCCCATGATGTTTTCTTTAAGAAGACAAACCAGTCGAAATCATGTGCAAAACATCTCTATAGTCATAAGCCTCTGTCCAAATTAAAATCATAATCAAATTTCTCCTCCTCTTATGAATGCAAATGCATGTTGCACTCACCGTAGTGACTGAACAATATTTACACCATATCAAATAACCATTTATATCAACTTCATATGAACTAGGCACCTCTCTAATATTTGGGTGTTTTTTGGAGTCATTTTTAGTTGTAATTTGGTGGTAATTTAAATTCACTGCACGTAGGTGCAAAGTCCATTAGAGCTGTGTATTTCTGGGTGTTCTTTCTGTCTATCTTGTAAAAGCTTTGAGAGCCATGGGTCAGTGGCCTTGCATTCTACCTTTTTTTTTTCTTCAGAGAGCTGGAATAGAGCTGTTCTTTGCCTCCTGAATCTGGCTGGAACAGATCGTGCAGATTGGCAGCCTTATCAACCTGAGCAGAACATAGAAAGAACACTTTCATAATGCGATTCCTTTAGCGCTTCAAGGTTGGCCTGGACTTGGTACAGTGTACTTCCAGGCTCTTTAGTTTTCTCTGGGGGATTTCGGGACTTGGTTATGTCACTCTATAATGTAAGCTGTTGTATGACACATATATAATTTTGCACGTTCGTCTGAAAAGTCAGACACCACCCATTCAAATCAAAGCTATGTCAAATGTCAACCAACTACTTAGATGCCTTAACAACTAAATATTGCTATTAACCACCAGCTACCCACCTATACCAAACAAAGAGTCTAGAGGAGTTGACGAGCTAGAATCCCTGAACTATAGTGTACACTGCAGGTATCCAGTGTGGAATTGAGGTGTTTGAGGCTACTTTGTCTGCTTGTGAGCTGAGGGGGATGAACTTTATCCTACCTGAGGTTTCCCAGCTAACTCAAATATTGGCTGGGTAGCCAGACCTCCTAGGTTTTGATGCAGTCTGAATGGGAAGGCAAATTATAAAGATAAAAATGGTGAGTTTGGCGATGCCCAGTTGCTTTATCATCGATGTGCCTCAGGTTGATAACATGCTTCCACTAGGCCCCTTTTTTTTCTTTCAATGATTGTTTTAATCAAGATGCCTCCTTTAAAAGATCTAAGAGACCCCCCCATCCCACTCCAGGTGATTGGAGTGTGTAATATAAAATAAAATTAATTGTTTCTGTGTTTAGTTTGCACACATTTTAATTTAATTTCAGTTTCTTTTCTTTCCGGAAGAATTCCTTTCTGTATGTCTGTAGAAATCTAAGAGGCTATTTTCCACACTTCTTGTAAAAAGTGTTTGCATTTTCTGATTCTCACCTTCCAAGTAAAAATTTACACTAATCGGTCAATAAAACCTTCCTCCAAATCTAAGATATTGGTCGACAAAATTTTTGTTTTAGTTTTTTGAAAGTTTTCTTTTCTTAGCGATGACGACTTGGAACACCTGCACATGCTTGCAGAAAAACAGTGTCCCCACAGTGGAGGGATAGAAATAAATACTTGATTTTTAAGATCTGCAGCAAGAGAAAGTGTGTGGGTAGCAGTGTGTGAGGAGCGGTGTGTGGTAGTGATGCGCGGGTCGGGTATTTTTCCAACACGCGGGTCCCGCTTTTATGAAATTATTTGGCCATCCCCAGGCCGCCCCGCACCACTGTATCTATTTTTACAACCCGCCCCGCCCCGCACCCACGACCATTAAATAGACATACTAGGCATTGTAATTCAAATGAAAACAGCCTTTATTTCAGCCTGAAAGTGCTTGGAATCATCGCCCTGTAAACTGGCAAAGACATATGATTATGAATATGAACAATAAATCTGGTCATATTAATAACAGGATAATGATACACATTTTAGGCTATAGATTGGATTTTTTATGTAATTTTGTTTTTAATGACCTTCCCCAACCCGCCCCGCAAATAAAGTGACAATTTCTTTACCCGGCCCAACCCGACCCGCGGGTTACGAGACGACACGCGCATCACTAGTGTGTGGGAACGGTACTTATGCAGGGTACCTCAGAGGTTCCTGAAGTCTGGAGGATCGATCCACGACTTTCCGAATACTAATATTTTTTTAAGTATTTGTCCTAATACGGTATTCGCAAAAAACACGTTATTTGTGCCAATCCGAATACCGTATTTTGTATTTGTCTCCACCCCAATGGTAACTTATCTAACTTTTTTTTTTCCTTTTCATTGCCAGTTCCCACCACAAGGTAGATTGCCTCCTATTCTACAGTGCTACCCATTAGAAAGGCTGAAGGGGTGAGGGCTAGAACATGCTTCCTTTGAGACACATGAAGCACAACTTCATCTTTTCAGACAGCTAATATAATTTAGACAGCTCAACTTGGAGGGAAACAATATCTGCCATTTCTGTATTGACAGCTACTGCTGGATAACATCTTGCTGGTGGGGCGAGAGTGAGGTCAGTTACATTTTCTTGCCACAGCCATCCATATTAATGTGCAATTTCCTAATAATAACTTAGAAAAAGCCTGACAGTTTTGGTGGTCTACCAGGTCCGATTTCTCTCTCACTTCTTTTGTTTTGTCAACTCTTTGACATTACTTTCCCATTCTATCTAATCACCTCAGAACTCTCTTTGAAATGCAGATGAGAAACAACTCTGCAAGGCGGCTGAGGTGTGCGTGGGTAGTTGCATGTGTGTAAGTGTCTCTTTGAAAAGGAACATACTGTCGAATGAGAGCTTTGGGAGCTGCATTAGCTGGGAGCACACAACAATTAAAGTGGCAGTAGGGGGCACTGTAACTGACCGTAGAAAAAATCAAGTTGTGTGAGTCTTAGAATAAATCAATACCAGAGAGTGCCTATTTTTGGAATAAAACAACCATATATCTTGTAGAACAATAAGACAAACGTATTGACAGATAACTAGAAATCAATTCCGCATTGATGTTAGGGTTGTAAAATTATTATATAAAATTATCATACACTGCCATCCTGATAAAAAAATGCCTGTATACGAGTTTATGTTAATAAATATGCACTAGGAGTATAACAATACAATGTGTTAATAACAAACTATGCAATATATGTGACAGGTTTGGCTTGTAAATAAAAAATGAAATTCAATGCATTGTATCAGGATAGATTTTTTTTAGGTTTGTGATTAATTTTAATCAATTTTAATATAATGCAATAACAGTATAACTATAACTTTAATGTGCCATTGTTGCTTGAATGCTTTGAACTGACTTGACCGCAGCGGCTGTGTTTATATTACTGCCTGAAACAGCAGATAGGGAGGATGCAGCATGCTTATAATGCCAGCCATGTCTTTCATATAGTAGTAGCATTATGTAAGTGTGATGCAGGGCAGGTTTTGCTTTGCAAAGTTCTTAAAATAGTAACTGTGTCTGGTCGTTTGCAGCTCGATCAATAGCCCCTCTCCACTGCATCTGCTTTTGTGCAATGCATCGTTTGTGCACCATCGTTCAATCAGTGTTTTGTAATATAAACCTAGTTTGAATGCAGACGTGTATAAAACGACTCCTACGTGTCTGTAGGTGATCAAATCTTAAGTCAGGTAACCTGACAAAAAAATAACTGTAAAAAGATAACAGAAAAACATATAATGTGATGACCTATTGTTTCAGGTATTATTGAATAAAAAACCATGCATCGCTTTTAGAATTAAAAAAAGAGTATTAAGAGAAGAGATTCCAAATGATTTCAGCATAGTTAGTGTTGAATGAATTCTTATTGTTCTCAAGTTAGGAACATTGATGAAACCTTCTAAAAATATCTACAATAGACAATTCATATTACAACTCAACTTTGTTGTTGCTACCGTTATTATGTGTGAAAAAATAATGGCACACATAATAAATTCCGAAGGCATTTTTTAATACGGCAGGGGTAAATGGTCTTGTGTGCTGCAGCTTTGCTCACATCAGCAGTTTAATTGTGGCCCGCTGCACCAGAGCGCAGAGTAGTGGGTTGGGCCAGGAATGGGGGATCCCTCTCTGTCGCTATTTTTAGTCCACTGCGTCGCCAGCACGAGGTGGAAAAAACTGCAGCAGGAGCCCTGATCAGCCCTCCACGTCACACAGGCTGTTGCTACCCCAGAAAGGCAAGAAATCCCCCCCCACACACACACAGACATGTACACACAACCCCTTTCCCTCCTGGCACTCTACGACCGACCAACCCACTTCTACAATGCCTCCTTGACATGGTCACTAGTTCAATCAAGTGTGTGGGGAAATTATTTTTTGGCCAAAATATTACTAGTAGACAAAAATGAAATGGAAGGAAATTGGAATTAGAAATGAGAAAAATAGAGCGAAATATGGTACATATTCTTGTTAAAGGCTTAACTGTATATCCAGGGCGCAACATTGTCAGTATGACAAATGCCCACATTTAGGTTGGACAGATTCCACACAATGCACAGCGTACGGCTTTAAAGGGCTCACAGGCTCTCCAGCAGCTCCTTGAGCTCCTCCTGGGGTGACCTTTCTATTAATAGCCACTCGCAAGGGGGAAAAAAAGTCGATGCTACGCCTCTCCATCAAAGAAAGGCTAAAAATAGCCTGGCAGGGCGATGCATTATGCTAACGCCAAGTTACTATTCCCTCCACCTCCTCTGCCTGGCTGTTTACAAGGAGAGAGCCAGAGGGATGCGTGATGGAGGGAACTGGCACAAAGACAGAAAGAAAAGGGACAAGGGCAGCTGGGTATTTGCATTTGACGATATTCAGAGTGCTACTAAAATATCAAGGCGCCCACTCACAGCTGTTCGGCACACACACACGCACAGGCAAACACGCCTTTCTTCTTTAGAGACTTTAAACAGCAAGGGCCCAGCAATTACATTTTAATTGTCATTTTGCCATTGTCATTGAAATTGCTGTATTCTATAGCCTTTATATTAACCAGTGTGTAGTTCATGCAGCTCTTGTGTAATAGAGACAATGGTGTTCTATGCAAAGGTCTTATATATTGGCTGTAATACTTGCATGATTACTGTTCATGACATGAATTGTATTCATCATGTTTTTGTTCTTCTGAAAATGGAGAAGCGAAAATGCTTTTAAAACTCTCCATATTACATAAATAGTTGTAAGGCTGCAGATAAAAGGACTGTTATTTAGTTGAAATACACAAAAAGTTAAATTGGAACGCGTGACCTAAATTGGAACGGCTTGATACAAATGGTTCTTGTCTTTGATCTTTTAAGGGATTCTTCTGATTTTTCTACATTTTGGTGTAATTCTTTCAGTAATGAAGATGTGTGTCACATACACAGTTATACACGTCCACTGTGCTGGGAAATATAACCCTGAATTGTTCCTGAATGCGATAATTAGAAAATAGACAAAACAATAAGGAAAAAAAAACAGATATAAACAATTAAAAAATAATTACCACCATACCATAGAATAAGTGTGTCAGGGAAGTGTAATTAAAGTCATTCAAAGTGAACATTTGAAATGTTCCATTGCCGTTTTTTTTATATTGTGGGGGTGGGGTCATGTCGCTCTCCGTGGTACATATGTTCACTGTGCCAATAATAACGGCACGGGATTTACTATTATTATCCCCAACTAGAAGTCACAGCAGCGCCTTCTGTGAAGACCCAGTCTGCTTCTAAATAAAGCAAAGGCACAGTTTATAGGCAGCTTCAACCCAGCACCACTCACGACTCAGTCTATTCCCTTATGATGCTGCTCCTGCAGCCATCACCGACTCTGGCACTCGTTCGGTGGCAACTGGAGTTGCTAGGCAACAGAGTCAGTTCAATAATGGGTAATCGGTTTGTGGGGTTTTCTCTCTCGCTCTCTCTCTCTCTATTTCTTTCTCTCTCTCACACATACTCTCTCTTTCTCTTTGTTTAGTCTCTCTCACTCTCTCTTTCTCTTTCTCTCTCACTCTTCCTGTATCTCTTTCTCACATTTTCTCCCTCTTCCTCTTTCATTGCCTCTCTCTCTATTTCCCTTTCTTTCTCTCTCCCTCTTTCCCTTTCTTTCTCTCTCTCTCTCACTCTCTTTCTTTCTCTATCTCACACTCTCTCACTCTCTTTCTTTCTCTCTCTCACACTCTCTCACTCTCTTTCTCTCTCTCACTCTCTTTTTTTCTCTCTCACTCTCTTTCTCTCACAAGCTCTCTGTCTTTCTCTCTATTTCTCTCTCTTTTTGTTTCTCTCTCTCACACACTCTCTGTCTCTCTCTCTCTTTCTCTCTTTTTCCCCTCTCTCTCTATGTCTCTCTTTCTCTCTTTCTGTCTCTCTCTTTCTGTCTCACCTTCTCTCTCTATATATATCATTTTCTCTCTCACACATACTCTCTCTTTCTCTTTGTTTCTCTCTCTCTTTCTCTTTGTTTAGTCTCTCTCACTCTCTTTCACTTTCTCTCTCACTCTTCCTGTATCTCTCTTTTTCCCATATTCTCCCTCTTCCTCTTTCATTGTCTCTCTCTCTATTTCCCTTTCTTTCTCTCTCCCTCTTTCCCTTTCTTTCTCTCTCTCACTCTCTCTCTTTCTTTCTCTCTCTCACTCTCTCACACTCTCTCTCACTCTCTTTATTTCTCTCTATTTCTCTCTCTCTTTTTTCTCTCTCTTTCTCTCACAAGCTCTCTGTCTTTCTCTCTATTTCTCTCTCTTTTTGTTTCTCTCTCACACACTCTCTCTGTTTCTCTCTCTCTGTCTCTCTTTTTTCCCTCTCTCTCTACGCCTCTCTTTCTCTCTCTCTGTCTCTCTTTCTGTCTCACCTTTTCTCTCTTTCTCTTTTTCTTCTGTCTCTCTCTTTCTGTTTCTCTCTCTCTCTTTTTTTTTTTTTTTTTTCTCTCTCTTTTTTTTTCTTTTTTTTTCTCTCTCTCTCTCTCTCTCTCTCTCTCTCTCTCTCTCTCTCTCTCTCTCTCTCTCTC
>JBBMFX010585967.1:0-28327 GCA_037832545.1 Rhabdalestes septentrionalis | reverse complement strand
GCCCCGGCCCCGAATACACACACACACACACACACACACACCAGAGATAGAGAGATGGCTGAGAGAGATGGTGCACGAATGTAAACCGCTTCAGTGTTCTCAGTTATAGTAACGCGCATTTTATTGTCAGTAACGGTAATGGCATTGTAACGGGGGAAACAGTAATTGGTTTGATTACTCGTTACTGAAAACAGTATCGCCGTTAGTATCGCCGTTTATTTATAGCGCCGTTGTTCCCATCACTGATGATGACATAACATAGATATATACAGATGCATCAAAAGACAAAACTGGCGAAACAGGAGCAGCAATACAAATGTCTAAATACAATATCAATATTTAAAAAAGGACATCAGATCATATTTTCAACAATGATGAAAGCCATCATACTGGCCCTGTAGTGGTTGGAGGAGGTAAAGCAAAGTAATCAATTGTTTGTTCAGACACAATGTCTTCACTAACCAGTATTCAAAGCAGAAAATCCACATGCCAACAAGATCTCGTAGATGAAATAAATGACCTAATATTCAACATAACGCAAAAAAATATTTCAGTTCACATGGGTTCCTGCACACAAGGGAGTAAAGGGAAATGAAAGGTGGACAGTAGAGAACTGCAATGGGGCGAGACGCCCACGGGACCTGCAAGACACAGCGCAAAGCATGCAGCACGGGTCTACATTTATATTTTTTTGCGGGAATAGAGAAATCTGTTCGCAGGAGCAAGACAAAGACATTGTTCTCTGGACACCCACAAAGTATACATTTTCCTTGAATACATTTACCAGTTTGTTTTTATGTGGGGAATACCACATGTGGTAGGTCACCTAACCTGCAGATGTTTGCGTTGCACATAAATCTCTGGGATGCCAGCAGAGTGGAAGCGCAACTGACTGAGGTTGGAATAAACTGCAGAGCTGTGCAACAAATTTCCATGTTTCCCTATATTTCTCTCATTTTGACTCTGAAATGTTTCTATTGAGAATGTTAAGATATTTTTAAATTCAGATCTGTAGCCTAGTTAGAAACATTGACTAGCTAGCTAGTAATCTACCCTTAAACGTCTCATGACATGCTGATTTTTTGTGCTTTTATATAGGTCTTAGTGGTCCCCTAATACAGTATCTGAAATTTCTTTCCGAAATTCAGATTTGGTGTAGAATTACAGCCACTTTGATCCAGTCCTACAATGAAATTTCCCCAGGACTCACTGTTTCTGCGTCTGTAGCTTTAAGTGATAAGGAGGAGAGAGGCAGAGAGAGGCGGGGAAATGTGGGGTGGGGGAGGAGCCAGTTTGCGGTACCATACCTTAATTTTTACAGTATATAGCAATGGCTCATAGACTAGCAGCGGCACAGTTTTCCTAAAAACATAGAAGTACAATTGTATTCACACACAATTCAAACATGTACCTGATGCTATCTACCTTTACATCTGTGACAGTAGCCTGCTAGCTGGGTTGTTATCTGCAGAGCTAATATTACGGCCACATCCTAAGAGTAAAAATCTAGGCAGCCAATTACAGCAAAGCAACAAAATTATGTAGCGTTAAGTTGACTTACTTGTCCAGGGAGAGTTGGTACTGATCCAGTTATAATTTTCAGCTGTTAACAAGTTGAAAGGAAGATAAGGAAACAGTGTTTTGCAAAATATTTGGTGCAGACATCATGCACGTCCCTTTACACCTTGCTCAAAAGTCCCACACCAGCTGTCAATCCGAAAAAACGAAGCCGACAGACACATGCTCGGCTACACATAACTAGGACATGGCCCAGTAAATTAGATCTAGTAACAAATCTTGTTTTTAAAGAGAGAAATTAAACAAAGGATAAGAGGAGCCCAAACCCTCTACACTCCAGAAATACACACATAATTCAAGTTGAACTAATCGATGGTTGAAAGAAATTCAGCACTATTACTACCTAAAAGTGGGCATCCTTTAATCCCACAATGATAAAGAAACCATTAATTGTGATAGTTTTTTTAATCATGCAAATCTGGTTAATAGAACCTGACTGAATGACTATGTGATTAGAATCAATGGCAAACAGAATAAATGTAGAATAGAACTGTTGTTTTACATTGAGGCCATTTTGCTCCCCTGAAATTTCCTGTGCTGTCAGTCCCTCGTCACCAGTCTGTGGATGCTCATCTTGTTCCACCTACACCTGGTATTTAACACTCTTGCTTGATTTAGTGCTTTGGTTGACATCTAAGTTAATGCTGCTGCTGGCAGATGAACTGCTCCCAAAAAGTCCTGTGAGCTTTAAAAATTTTGAGTCTTCATTTTAGAGAGACTTGTGTTTCTTTAGTTGTCATACTTTTCCAATGGGCCTTTTTCCTTACAGGTCGTTTTTCGGCGTGATGCTCAGTCTGTAAAAAACACAGAAGGTATTAGTACTTTCGCACTGAACATGAACTCATGCCTTCGGAGCACTTCACGCCCCCTTTTCAAAAGCTGTCCACCTGCTGAGGCTCCGAATGTCCTGACCTAGAGAGAGCTTTCCCGTACCCTGACAGTT
The DNA here is from genome assembly GCA_037832545.1 of Rhabdalestes septentrionalis. NCBI lineage: Eukaryota > Metazoa > Chordata > Actinopteri > Characiformes > Alestidae > Rhabdalestes > Rhabdalestes septentrionalis. Next base: position 25,806 of record JBBMFX010585967.1, on the reverse strand, counting down.
TATACTGATGCACATAGGTGACCACACGAGTATGTTCTGGCTCGGCTGGGATGAAATACCCTGCTCTCACACAGTCAGCCAATCACACGACACAAACACTTTGCGGTACTAATTACCTGCAGTTGGACTTGCGATTTGGTGCCTGGTGAACCAACGCTGAGCGCAGCCAGCTCCGGTTCACCACGCCCACAATCGCCTCACACACACTTCCCACACTCATGCTTGGTCCAGAGTAAGTGCCTCCTAGAATTCGGGCGAGGAGCTGCGGCGCCGAGACGTCCCTGATGCAACAGGATGTGTATTATATCAAGTCATTGATGTATTTTCCATTGTCCCGTCTGCTTCTATTTTTGGTTTGTTTCATGTATTTGTCCTTGTTTTTATTTGCTTTATTTTAGTCCTTGTATAGTGCCTTGTGAGACGTACGATCATTCCTCCAACTGCAACAACAGATGAACTCTTTTTTGTTCAATTTTACCTATGGATTTTACACCTGAGAAAACCCTTCAGCTGTTGTTAGGTTATTTCTCAGCAGGCATACAGCTGTGGGCCAGACAGCCATTCTGGATTTCTCCAGAATGCACAGATTGCCTGTCTGTGTCATGACAATTTTCCATCCTGTCTTTATCTGTCTTTAAATGATAGGTGTTTCAATGACTTATGTTCTTGCATCTAATTTAAATAAAGACTTTATACATTTATCTAGGGCAAAATTCTCATGTAACACACTAAAGACAACCCCGCTCAGAAATAAGATAAGAAAAGATAAAACTTTATTAGTCCCACATGTGGGAAATTTGTATTGCTACAGCAGAAAGTGGACAGAGCAAAAAACAATAGAATAAAAACTATACAGTACAGTATAAAAATACATTATACAATACAAATAACAAAAAATATATAAAATTTCTTGGACTCATTAGCCATGTGGTCTTCTAAAGGAGTGTGGTTGTATATTCAGAGGGCAAGTTTGTTCACTGTGTGTGGTGTGTGTTTACAGGGTTGCAGAAGCAGAGAGAAATAGAGGCCTGTAGCGTTTTGGATGGCTGGACTCAAGGTGTACCGCAGTATAGTGCCGCTCTGTGCTCACGCACTCTCCCATTCATCTGCAAGACCAGCAAAGGTGTGTCTGTGCTTTATTGAAATTAAAAGGAATTTAAAAGGAAACTCTTTTTTCCCCCCAAAGTTCTGCCTAATTTGCTTATTAAAATATAAACTCTTTCATTTGGCACCTTTAAATATTCAAGAAGATTTTTGGGGACTAGTTTGCCATGTGACAGCCTGTATCTACCCCTCTACCTTGAGCAGATAAAAGAGATGTGATTTGGTTCTTTGTTTTGTCTCTAAAGTAGTGTACAATAGGGCTTAGATTATCTGCCCGAACCCCAAACCAGCCATCGCGGGTCGAGTCCGGCTGAAATATTTCTTGCCACTATCCTTGAGCCGAACCGGGTTGGGCCAGGCTGTGATCAAGCATTAAATCGGCCACTTATTTCAAAATTGTTGGGTTTAAATCGGGCTCGGGCCAATAATTACAGTTAATGTGTCGGGCCGGGCTGGGCTCAGACACAAGGTTTCGTTTTTTGGGCTTGATCTAAGTTCTAGTGTACAACAATTTCTGAGACTTCAGGGAGTGGATTTCATATAATAATCTTCTGTGGGGGAGGTATAAAAAGCTTTGGACATCTGGTTCCATTTACAACCACTATGAATAATTGTGACTCATACCAGACCACTCTGAATGAATAATGGGAAAAATCTGATATTCGCCTTTAATCGAGAGGGTAATGGGAGGGGTTGTTTGTGTGGTGTGTGAAGAAGACTAACAGTGCCATTTATATTTCAGAACGTTATTTGAGGAAAACACAGATGGAAGAATCTCTGCGTGATGAACCAAGCCCCTTCATGCAGCACCTCAATCAGCATGGCATGGTATACACTCCACTTATCCTTTTTTATTTGTCTTACAAAGCAGTCTTACAAATCATTTTAAGTATTGAGTTTTTTGCAACACCTGTATCTCTTTATTGCTGAATTGTTTGATTTGAGCCACACTAGGGGATTTACTACTGTTGTGTCTTTGAGCAAACACCTATTACACAGTTGCACCCAGAAGAACTAATGATTGTAAGTTACTCTGAATAAGAGCGTCAGCCAAATGCTCCCTTTAACCCAAAGAAGTCAGAACATATTAGTAAAGTCAGATTTTGACAAATAAAATGGTCTAAAACCGGTGTTAGGTCTCCTACACACTCACCATTTACAGCACTCGTCTACTGTTCAAACCCTGATCCCACTGTAGGTTTCCTCTTTCAACTTTTGGGCAGAGACTGTCCTGAGAGTTCTCCTGGCTTCAAAGATTTTATGTTTTTCCTTAATGTTTCTAAGATATTTTGAGCATTTGCATATGACAGCATTTTTAAAGCCCCTTTAGAGATCATTATTACATGGTTTTTAAATTATTATAACTTTGGTTTTATGGGAAATAGGAACACCAAACCAAATATGACACCTCCAGAATCAGCACAGCATATAAGGAATTGTATTTCCATATGACAATAATTTAAAATTTGTTGTGCTGCCGTCATGAGCCTCTCATATTCTAAGGGATATGACAAGTCACACAGGACCTGAAGCAGCAAAGCATCACACTACCACCACAATAGTTTGCCATTGGAATGATGATCTTATTTTTAAATGATCTTTTCTCTTCCCAGATGTAATGGGACCCCTGTCTTCCAAAAAGTTTGTCCACTCATCAGTCTACATTACATTTTGCGTTCAAAAGGCTTTTTTTTATGTGAGACACACCTTTATGTTTTAGTTGGTTAAAAAAGTGTATTTTACCTAACAGCTCTGTCATGGGTACCATTTCTTTCAAGTAGTGTAATAACAGTGGGGGGCTTTATCTGAGGCAGGTGGGAGGAAATGTCTTAGCCAGCTCTGATTCACCACTTTTCCAAGTTTTTTATCATTTTGAGTTGATGGCTATCACTCTATCACTGTCTGGAGTGCCACTCATTTATGAATAGCTATTTAACCCTTTCTCATCCTATTATATTCTTTTGTTATCCTTTTAGACCACCTTAGGAGTTGGTGTGTACTGTACATTGCTGATTTAATTTGATTTATATAGACCCTTTCAAGGAGCCAAAATTCACTTTAAATAAAGTAGTGAGTGTAAGGGAAAATATGACATTTCTGTCTCCAAAGGAACATAATCTAATGTTGCGATAGATATTAGGCACTTGGAGGGTAGGGCCATGGACCACAGAATTTGAAATGAGGTGTAAGGGAGATGCAGATCCTATAAGTAATGGAGAGCAAGGGCATGGTGTGATTTGTAAGTGAGGAGGAGAATTTTGTATGAGATACATGATTAAACTGGAAGCTAGTGTAGGTATATTTGTTCTCATAAGTTTACACACCCTGGCAGAATTTATAACCTCTCAACTATTTTTCTGTGAATTTGAATGATAACACAAACATTTCTTTCACTTATGGTTAGCGGTTGGCTGAAGCCATTTATTGTCAAACAATTTTGTTTACTCATTAATCATGAATCACAACACAAACTACCCAAATTACCCTAATCAAAAATGTACTTACCCCAGTTCTTAGTACCGTGTATTGCCCCCTTTGACATCAATGACAGCTTGAAGTCTTTTGTGGTATTTGTGTATGAGGCTTTTTGTCTTCTCAGATGGTAAAGCTTTCCATTCTTCCTGGAAGAAAGCCTCCAGTTCCTGTAAATTATTGGCCTGTTTTTTATGAACTGCATGTTTGAAGTCTCTCCAGAGAGGCTCCTCAGTCAGGAGACTGAGATGACCAAATTATCTGGGCCTTTGTAGCTCACACATCCCCAAAACATCAGCGATCCACTGCTGTGTTTCACAGTAGGAAGGGTGTACCTTTCGTCATAGGCCTTGTTGACTCCTCTCCAAATGTAGCATTTATGGCTGTGTCAAAAAAGTTCAGTTTTAGTCTCATCACTCCAAATGACTTGTGCCAGATGGTTTGAGGCTTGTCTCTGTGCTTTTTGGCATATTGTAAGTGGGATAAAAAGAGAGTTATGTTAAGATGAAAACTCTTGTTCATTACATTTTGCTTCATAATTGCAACCGCATGTGTTGTAGCCTGGAAATCAGCATTTAAGGTGGAACGAACATTTAGCATAAGGAGCGTCGTCCGGCACTATTGGTCAAATTGCCCGTCAGTTATTTGTTATTGATTATCAGTGATTTCTCCGATCAACTAAGTTTGGCGAGTATTATATGTACATGGAAATGTTCTTTTTTTCATGTGCGCTGTTGCTCTCTCCTGCTTATGAAAGAAGCAGCGTCAGGCGTCCATATAATTGCCTTTGAACAATGCGCGAATGATTACTAAGCAGGTTTTTTTCTGGTCAGTGGCAAAAAGACTTTCTCTTCTCATAAAATAGCAAATTCGCGCTATGCGCCACGCCACACTCCTTCTTTTCAGTCTGGTATCTTGACAACGGAAAAAAGAACAATGCGCTCGCACAAAATAGCAATGATGGGTTGCGCAAGTTGCGAAAGCACGGTGCGCCATGTGCATTATTGGGCCCTAGGTTTTTTTGTTGTGTTTGTATCTGCGCTTGATTGACTTCAGTGAGGTGTTACACTATGACAGGGAAATGTCATGCGAGGAGGGAGAAAGGTACGACCAGCCAGTTTCTCTCATGGTGTAACCACTTTATTTGCAGGAAAACAATAAGGTACAGCAGGTAATGCTCCACACCATGCCTGAGGACCAAAGGTCTTAAATACAGAGTGTAATTATTGGCTAAGGATTCTCAGGTGTGGGTGGAGTATAATTGGTCTCATGGTGACCCCTTGAGGTCGAAGGGAGGAACTGTGACACACCGGCGTTTATCTGACACTGCTTTGACTCCAGCTCCATGTGTAGTTTTGTGTATTCGCCTCTGGGATAGTAATAATTATCTCTACAAGATGTAAGCTTCATGCTTAACCATTTGACCAAAACAGGCACAGCTTTATAACATCGTTAACATGCGCTATCGCAGTAGGCTGGTATATTCAAAATCCCAATTCAAATTCATATCGATTGTAAACCACCTCTAGTTCCACTACCTTTTCCCACAGATCCTTTGACAATTCTTTTGCTTTCCCCATGACTTACAATTAAAAAAATGTCAGTACAGAACTGGATAAAAGATGCAAGTGTCTGTCAGGAGTCTATAAACTAATTTAACTTTTATACAAACCCACTAATTACAAGCAAACAGATCACAGGTGAATATGGTTACCTTTAATAGGCATTCCCACCACATTTGTGTCAAGTTGTGTGCATTTTATCAGGCCACATCACCAGGGTATGTAAACTTTTGATCAGGGTCATTAGGGTGGTTTGTGTTGTTATGATTTAAAAAGAGTTAACAAATTTGTTTGACAATGAATGGTTTCTGCCAACCACTAGCACAAAAAAAAAAAAAGTTTTTGGGACAGTTTCCTATTTGTTACACAGATCTATGCTACTTGCTTTCTAAAGGTTTAGTGATGTATTTAATGTGTGACTGGAATGAGAGTTTGGAATCAGATGCCCAGGGTAGAATAACGCCCAGGTTGTAGACCTCCAGGGAAGGATGGAATAGCCATCCATTTAAAAAGGAAAGCACTGGGTAATACATGTTATTCTCAATAATACAGGCTACACAAGCTATCTACCTTATCGCACAAATAATGATTTGAGTGATCAGTGGTGCTACTTGTTTCTCTTTATTACAGAACACAAATGATGCCTTTGACACACCTGACGTGGATGAAAGCTGGGCTTCTGTCTCTCATTTGTTGAATGTTTCTGAGTGGTACCTAAGGGAGTCCTGGGAGCAGCTGGAGAGCAGAGATTTTCCCTGCCTGGTGCAGATGCTCTCTAAAGCTGCTGAACTTCCCGCCACAGCCAACCAGAGCAAAAACACTGTGTACACGCTGAGCCGCAGCTTCATCGGCCTGGCAGATGCTCTCCTCAGCCAGGAGAATGCCAACAAATGGGAGGCAATCAAAGAGGTACAGATGTTGCAGATGGTATAAATGTCTATGTCTTATTCCTTGTTCTTAGAGCAAGAGCAGGGACAGAGTGTCGATGACTAAGCAAGTGCGCTTGTTTTATAATTAGTGAAGCTGCTACAACAACATCGAGCCTCAGAGAACAATGTGAATTAAAAAAATTTGGAAAATCTAGTTTGGCGGTGACCCTTCATCCAAGATTTTCATAAAAAATGATGGTAATTGAAATGGATCTACCAACTCTATAAACTCTATAAACAATATTTTTTCTGATAATCTCTAAAGAATTTTGTAAATTTCGAATTGGTGTTTTGCCTTTTTGTGTAGGAGAACCTCGCTTCTGTCACTTTGTGCCTAAGCCCCACCCCCCCGCCCCTCGACTTCACGGGCTGCCCCCTTCGAATGGTGCCCTTCCATCCCACGTTTCTGTGACAGTAGAGTTTACATTCTCTCCCCGAACGCGAAACCAGCCCGAGCCTGGCCCTGATATTGGCCAAGATCGGGCCCATATTTCTAGCCACTATCCTTGGGCCGGGCCGTGATCCAGCATTTGAGTGGCTCTGAGCTGGAATGTCGGTTTACAAATGCAACCACAGTTGAGAACATGTGTGTTATAACGGTCCACATATTTAAAAATTGTCGGCTTTAAAATCGGGCCTGGGCCAAAAATTGCAGTGAATGGGTCGGGCTGGGCTGGGCTGTGCCCGGACACAAGGTGCTCGGGCTCGGGTCAGGTCCCTTTTTTGGGCCCTATCTATCAATTTAAAACATATTCAGTTTACAGATACATGTGATTGGAATGTTATTATTTTATTTCCTGGTTCACTTAATGAAACTTGTTAGTCTATAATATTTTTGTTGTGAAATACAGGCAATTTCAGTCATTTTTCAGCGCATTCAGTTCCAAAACGTGTTCCAACTATTTGTAAGGTGGTCACATGCTGTTTGCTGTTTTGTGAATGTAGGGTCTTAAATTTGATCAAAGTGGCCTTAAAAAAGTCTTAAAAAGTCTTAAATTTGGCTTCCTTAAGCCTGCAGATACCCTGATTATAAAGAAATGATGAGGGACTTCAGACTCTAAACATTACTATGTGTTTCAAAGTAGGGATTTATGTAGCTAAAAAAATGACACATTTATATGTATCTAAAAATGACTGAAAATATAATTGTTGAATTAGAAATCTTGATCTATTAGGTGACAGGTGTTACTTTGCCACTAGTCAGCACATTTGAGAGCAGCTTTTGAGGGCAGCAAGATAAAGGCACTTGCACAGCATGTTTCATTTCAATTAAAAATTGTCATTTGACCAAACTTGTGCATGTGACACATAACATGGTCAAGGACATAGGTTTGATTTTAACACAAAAGTGGAGGTAAAAGTGGTAAATTTACTCCTGCCATAGTGCAATCACCAGTATACAGGGTGTGCTCAAGCTACGACATAGATACATTCCTTTGACAGTGATGTATCCTGAATTTTGATATGAGTTGAAACACACCCTAACCAATGTTACTTACCTATCCTAACAGCTGTAAAATCATAAACACACAACTAAGCCACAGAAAAGTGGCTTGCTCATATGTTACTGTTTATACTTCTGCCGTGGGCAACCAAACTCCTTCACCCACGTAAGTACCAAGCTAATGGGGAGTGGGAGTGAGCATTATAAACTCTAAACGTTGGATGTCGAGACCGTAGTAACTTGAGGACCTCCTGTATTTCATATATTAACATCCAAGAACATGTACACAGTACATAGGGAACTGTTATCCACATGTACAATAATAAAGTGTTAATCACAGAACACAAAAATCATTTTATTTTCATTTGCCACCTGACTCATTTTAGGGCAGGAACTGTAACCTTTTCAAACCAGTCATCTGGAAATTTGTATTTTCATCCAAACATAAAAATACTATTATCTACATCCACATCATAAATACAAGAACAGGGATTTGCAGTACTTTTTGAGTATCAATAAAATGTGCAACACTAGTCTCTTACCAAACCCAATGTGCTTCCTATTTTCAAGCACAGAATTGTTATTATAAGATCATCCTCTTTTTGTCTACATCCACAAAAATAATGCACTGAGATTTGGCTCTTCTTAAAAACAGATACAGCTTCAGCCAATCACAAGTTAGAGCGAAACAGCAATGCCAATCATTTAATCATAGTGGGTGAGGAAGGCGGGGCTTGCAGTAGAGAAAAATAACTGTTAACCGTATGTATTTCAAACACCAAGAGAAAATGGCTGTTTTATTTGAATTTAAAAAAATATATTGCTAGGAACAGTTGGATAGTCACTGGATAATGATAGGGATGTCACTACCATCCCTATACACCCTTCAGCGTTGTACTCGTGATCAGGCTACATGGATTCTTTCCTTTGGCTTATTTTAAATGAAGCAAAACTTTAAATTTACAGAAATTACCCATCAAGCTTTTTCATGGAAATTCTGTTATTTTGCCATTTTTCCCCTTAAAAGGATAAAAAAACATAATTAGAAGATCCATTCCGACATTTTAGCAGATAAAGAATGTTATTTTGTTTTTAATGATCTAAATCCACAATTAAAAGATCAATTATAACATTTTTGCAGATAGAGAATTAATTAAGAGGGTGTACCTTCAAATGTTCTCTCTGCCTCCAACACCCAGTCTGATACTGTTAATCTATTTTAGCATAATTCACTGGAACCAGCTACAGCCTAAATGCCTAGGACCTAAAAGTGATGGCATCCATTTCTAGTGAATTATGATATGCAAATGGTGTCAGTCTGGGCATTGCAAAAAGTCATAAGAGAAGAATATGCTAAATTTATTCTAATTCTGTGGTTTACTGCAAATGAGCAAATAAAAAACCTCATGTTTTGCTTTAACATCACCTCAAGCAAACACTTATTTTAGAAGACAACTCTGATAAAGGACTAACAGTGTAATACAAGTACACCAACAGCACTAAATATAATGCAATGATTACATTTGGTACAAGAAGGCCTATAGTACAATCCTAAACCTAAATTTATTATGGTGGATACATACAGTTTTTAAACTGGTAGTCACAAAGTGAAGGGGTGGTATGGGCTGCACTGGAGTGTTTTATTCAGAGTTTAACAAATTCCACCATGTCATTATTTATTAAACAAAATTCAAAAACACGTGGATCGATCTTTTCCTGTCGCCATTACTGCTCGCACCCGCACAAGAAAAGCTGTAACACATTCACTCCACTCATGCAGATCTACCACGCGGTCTGTGGCTCAGTGGTTAGACCACTTGCCCTACGTTTAAAGAGTGATGGTTCCATCCCCAAGACCGACAGCAACCTCTGTGATCCTGAATTGAGGGTCCGCTGCTTCACCTGGTGCACGGGTTAAATGCAGAGGATGAATTTTGTGCTGTTCACACTGTGTACAGTGGTGTGTTCACATAGATCACTTTCACTCCAGAAAATCTCTTAATACCTGAAGAGTAAGAGTCTTATCAGTCAAGCAGAATGTCCTAGACTGTATGTGCCGTGGTGGCTTAGCTAATGTTGATAGTTTTAACCAGTTGTGGTCATTGTTGTTTTTTTATTGTTATTCAACCAATTTTATGGTTACAGTTGTTCAGCCAACATTTAACTGTCAAATAGACATTTTCAAAACAGGGCTCCTAACTCCGTCATTGTTTTAAATGTAAGAAATTAAATAAGCCCTGGAAGTTCTTTCCTTCCTAAATTCTTTTAATTCGTGACTCTCCCTCTCTCTCTCTGTTCCTCATACACACACACACACACAAATATACACACACTGTTCCTGTTAGCTATTCATGTTCTTCATGTGCAGCAGTTGTTTTAATTTAAATAGACAATTTTTGGATTGGATGAATTATAAAATAAACACTTATTGGAAAAGTTTACTGTCCACAGGTAATATTAGAGTACAGTCCGTTAACTGTCCTTCACTCAAGGTCATTTATAACCAAGCCAAACTAGTATTAACACAAAGAAATCTCTAAATAAATCGTTATCGAATTGAATCTGATCAAGAATCGAATCGGATCATGACCTTGTGAATCGGAATCGGATCGATTCAGGAAATCGGCAACAAAACCCAGCCCTACTCTAAATATCCCATGTCAGTTGGGTGTGAGACATTCATATTTATTCTCCAGCATTCTTTCTTCATTTAGTTTACAAAGGGGGAAAATTATATTTTAAAGGTAATTGGGGAAAAAATAACTTGGAGCCAGAACTTGAGTATCAAAATAATGCAAATGAAAAGGATTTATTTCAAAATTGCAAAGACAAATTCTGCATAAATATTTTTATATCATGGCATAAAAATTTAAATACAGTAATTTTACAAAAAGTTTTGTAATTTTTTGTAAATTTTCAGGTAATTTGAAAAAGTGGTAACATACAGTGTCATTTAAGCAGTATTTTCCATTATTTCTGTAAAAAAAACAAAAAAACCCACAATTTCTCGTCATTGGAATTATGTGTAAAATAATAAATTTGGTTTATTAATAAGGAGGTAATATCTGTAATTTTAGAGTTTTGCACAAAGCTTTTTTAAAAGACAAACTACTGTACATAATTGCAATGTAAGATGTGTTTCCCTGTAGTGAACTGCAGATAAGTGACCAGTATGTGGTTCAGTAGTGAACAGTGGTTAAGTGAACAGTATGTGATCCAGTAGTGAACAGCTGTTAAGTCAACAGTTTGTGAGGGAGTAGTAAACAGCAGATAATTGAAGAGTATGTGTGCCAGTTCTGAACAGTACATTTAATTTTGTTGAAGTCTGTGATTCCTGTATTTTAGGTGTTGTTTTGTGTTCCAGGTGGTGAGTGGACCAATGGCTGTGGTGCAGTCTATTGACCGCATGGTGACCAACCTCAGCCCCCTGCTCCTGGGTGATTCCAGCAGGGTGCAGCTACACTACAACAAGATCAGTGAGTCCTGACATGGTGTTCCTTGCCAGAGATGACCAAGCTTTTCATACCCTTGAACTTTTACACTATTAAAATATATAATATTTACCTAATAAAAATAATTTGCTGGTGTGCAGTTATTCTACTTTTTAAAAATTATGTTTTTTAATTCAGGATTGCAGGTACAGCTGGACACTGTGACAGAGAGTTCTGGAAGCTCTGAATTTTGTAGTTCAGACTTGACCAACCACACTGGCCTGGACTGCATCTCCGTCATGCCTCAAAGCATGAAGGAACTCCACATCAATGGTATATGAAGAGTTGTTCTGTGCTGGGTGCGACCGAGATTACCCAGACATATGAATTAAACAGTTGTTTTTGTTATTGTGTTTTTAGATACCATAAAACAACTGTTAGGATTGACTGCCATGTATATCGCCTCATTCAGAAAGTAGGCTGGGATGAAATACTTCTAATTTCAACATGATAGCGCATGTTGAATAGGCTATCCATCCATCCTTCCATCCATCCTTCCATCCATAATTCCATCCATCCATCCCAACAAACATCCATCCATCCTTCCTTTCATTCCATCAATTCAACTATCAAATTATACCAACCAGGGTTGCAGGGTGTGATAGTGCTTATTGTAGCAGTGATAGGGCAAAAGAGAAACACCCTGGACAGGTCACCAATCCATCACAGAGCTGAATAAGTGTCGCAGAGAGGACTGGAATGCAGGAATAGGAAGGTGATGCCCCAATGTGGCGTAGCGGATGGGCCCAGTTGCAGAGACACACGAAAGAAATGGTAAAACGCATACTTTACTCTGTGAACGCTCCGCATGATATAAAGATGCCCACCAAGGAATTCTCATTTTGCACGCAAACAGAAAGGGTATACAAGGTTGAGTTGGTAGATAATTTTACTCACGCTACTGCGAGGAAGACTGGGAAGTGTCTCTGACATGAGATACCGTAATGTCTGGGTGCCGGATATCACCTGATTTCCTATTTATATACCCGGCGCGTGAGTTACATCCAATAACCCGTGACATCATGCATCCTGGTGCGTGCAACAGTACCAACCTCCCTTCCAGGACTGGCACCGGCCATTCCAGAGTGGGAGGACACCCAATGACAGTAGTCCCAGATGAGTGAAGGGTCCAGGATGTGGCGGCCAGGAACCCAGGATTGTTTCCCTGAGTGCCATGGTGTTGCGAATCTAGGATCCACCGAACCTTGTAGGCGGGACCACCATCAGGAATGTGAGGCTTGAGGTTAGACATATGGAAAACTGGGTAAATGTGGAAGCAAGCAGGCAGCTGGAGCTTGAAGGTGACAGGGTTAATGCGTTTAATTATTTTTGTAGTGTCTGATGTAGCGAAGGACCAGTTTCTTGGATGGAGTATGGAGGTGGTTGTTCTGAGTGGAGAGGTAGACCCTGTGACCAAGGTGGTATATGCACCCCGGGGGGTGCCAACGGTGATGTTGATGGGCATAGCGCTGATTGGATGGAGCTGCAGGCCAGGCTCCACATCCTTTGGCACCGCCGGACCAACTGTTGGGTGGACAGGACCTCTTCCTCTGGCTCCTGGAGTTCGAACACTGGGGGTAGGGCTCAGACCTGTGGCTGAAGAGGTGAGGAGGTTGTTGGATAATTCAGCCCAGAAGACTTCACGTGCCAAGGAGCGCTGATGTTTGGCCACGAAGCAGCTGTTGGCTGGTCCGCTGTTGGTTGGTCTGCTCCCTCTGGCCATTCGTCTGGGGGAGGTAACTGGATGAGAGACTGGTGGAGATGTTGACCAGATGGCAGAAGGCCTTCTAGAACTTGGCCGTGAACTGGGGCCCCCTGTCCAAATCAATGTCCTTGGGGAACCAATGCAGGAATTAATTTGGCCGTGGTCTTGCCGGTGGGGAGTCCGGCGAGAGCCACCAGGTGCACAGCCTTGGAAAAGCGGTCCACGATCGTGAGGATGGTGTTTTTTCCAATGGAGTGCCACCTAGGAATAGCCTCTGTGTCGACGTCGGGGGCCTCGGACACCCCTGAGCACTTCTCAGCCTTTGCCATGTAGCAAAGCTCCTGACAGTTCGGGCCCCATTGGAGGATTGTGTTCCTGACTCCAGGAAATCAGGGGTCATGCAGTTTGAGCCAGGGATGACCCAGGATAATGGATGGATCGGTGAGGTAAATGAGGATGAACTGGATCTGTTCAGTGTGGTGGTCAATGGTGAGATGAATGGACTGGGTCCATCTGCTGATGGGGCTGATGGAGAGGGGCCGACCGTCAACTGCGGTGATGTGCACAGGCTTAGTTAGAACCTCAGATCGGATCTCCAGCTGGGTTGCAAAGCTCTGATCGATGAAATTCCCCGCTGCCCTCGAGTCAACAAAAGCAGCAGTCACGATCTGTTGGTGGCCCAGCCGAAGACCTACCTGGATGATAAGATGGGAAACGGTCGGTAGACAGGAGGTGGCTGCTAGCGGACCAGGTGAGTTCCTCCCCCTATTCATCTGGTCTGACTGTTTCCTAAGTGGAGAGGGCAGATGGCACGGTGATGTTCAGGGGAGGTGCAGTAGTCACAAAGGCTCTCGCGATAACAATATTCTTTCTTCACCAGTGAGAGGAAGGTGCGTCCTATTTGCATTGGTTCCCCAGCTCCAGATGAGTGGGCCTCTGAGGTGGGTGGTGGGGTCAGTTGAGCCCGAGGAGTGCAGTGAGATGCTGATCGAGGCGGTTCGCCAGTTGGATGATCCCCTCCAGGGAGGTAGGGAGCTCGTTCTTCATCCGACTGGAGAGACCCTCATAATAAGCTGTCATTGGCAAACAACAAGATTCATCAAAAATAATCCAAAGTAATTCAGTTAGGTATGAATTGTCAATGAACTTTGTAGGGGTGTGCAAAGCATCCGCTATTCGTATCTCTATTTATATTTTAAAAGGGAAAGGTATTCGTATTTGTATTCGAGTAAAATTCATAATGCAGCGCGCAAACACCGTCCGTCACAGTCCATGAATCTAATCTTGAACCTGAGTATGTGAGGGGGGGTTGGGGTGGAAGGGGAGTATATACTCCTGAACACAAGGGTGTACCATGAGGAGCGGAGTATCTACTCCCGAACACGAGCATGTGACCAAGGGGGAGCGGAGAATGTGCTCGTGCAGTATCTACTCCCGAACTCGAGGGTGTATTGGGGGAGTGAAGTATCTCCTCCTGAACGTGAGCATGTGACCGGGGTGAGCGGAGTATCTACTTCCAAACGCAAGCGTGTGACCAGGGGCAGAGTATCTACTCCCAAATGCAAGAGTGTATCAGGGGAGGCGGAGTATGTACCCTGGAATGCAAGCGTGTGATGGGGAGGTAATTTTAATAAGTTCATTTTAACTTTAAAATGAGTGTCTTAAATAAAGAGTGAAAGTGATTTGTGTTTGTGTGTTTAGGCTTCCAGAAAGTGACTGTGTTGAGCACGTGGTACAGCTCCTTGATCCTACCGATGAACATAGAGGAGAACGTCACAGTCCTCCCCATAATCTCTGATGGTTATTTAAAGTAAGGCTTGCTGTGAACCAAACAGTAAACAAAGAAAGCAACTGAATGGAACCGACTCTTGAGAACTCAGTCTTATTTTACTCCTTTTATTCCTTTTCTTCTTAACTTTGCATCAGGTATAAGGGCACAGTCCTGGGGTCGTCTGTCATCTCCAGCACTGTGTTAGGGGATGGACAGCCTGTTAGCTTGGGAGTGCAGTTTACTCTACAGCACAGCGCTCAGGTAAATTTACTGGGGTTAAAGTGCTAGTGAATTTTGCCCTTGCTACAGTGTAGTCTGACAGCAATGGAGGTTTGGTGATTGCTTCTTTAGTTTTTAACTACAAGGCCACATGTTAATGTTGCTAATAAGCAATGGAAGCTGATAAATCAGCAATTAATACTATTTAATTTGCATGCCTGAATCATGCTATATTGGTTTCTAAAGGGCTGCATGACACACCATAGTATAAAATCTTGCAGAAAACAATGGGGATGGATATTGAGAAGTGGTATTTAAATGGTGCTTCTTGACTGGTCAGTATTGAAATATCAAGAATTTCCTTGACAAATGATGCTGCTGTTGTTTTTTATGCAGAGTTAATGTATTGTAACAGCTGCGTTTCCAAATGGTTCCAAATGGGGTTAAGCACTGACTTTATTGTCATTTTTTCTATAAATGGGTACAAAGAAAAAAAAACCCGGCAAGGCTCAGGGCCCACGGTTTACACATGTAACGTAATTATGCTTACACACAGTGTAAGTATAAGGATAACAATATATGTTGTAAAAATCCATTTCATTTGAAAGGAATTGGATAGGCTTGAAATCAGGGCTCTGTGCGGACCAGTCATTTTATTCCAACACCAAACTTATCCAGCCATGTCTTTCTGGACTTTGCTTTGTGCACTAGGGCACAGTCATACTGAAAAAGAAAAATATCCACAAAGTTGGCATTGTCCAAAAGTCTTGGTATGCTAAGGCATTTTGATTCACTTGTCTATGTAATTTATCTCTTCAGGCGACAAATTAGGAAAGATGGTATCAATTAGAGTATTATTAAGTGTTAATATGGATATCAACAGTAAAATAAGCAGTAGTGATAATAGTATTAGTAAGAACCAGACACCCATACAGTTTGTGCAGAGCTTGTTAATGGCATTTAGCTCCATTGCAACATTAAAGAAGTAAACAAGACTTGCATTTGTAGTGACGGTACAATTGTATAAATCTGATGTTTCATGGAATTGCTGCTTTAAGACAGCAACTTTTTTACTTCCACTTCAATAAAGCTCTGTCTGTTCTTCAGAATATGTCAGGGATGTTTTACAATCCAGTCTGTGCTTTCTGGAACTTCAGCCTCATGTGAGCCTCAGCCTCATTATTTCTTATTCTTATTCTAGTACATTCAGTCAACATGTACTACAGTCAACTTATGCTTATTTTTTTCATGGCTTCTCAGACCAGAGAGCAGAGGAGGGTGGTCCACTAAGGGCTGTGAGGTCACCTCCTCACGACTCAACTCTACATCCTGTTACTGCAACCACACCACCAACTTTGCCCTGCTCTTACAGATCTACGATGTTCAGGTGGACCTTTTTCCTCAAAAAGCAGTTCAGAATCTGACAAAATTGCTTATGCCATGATTGCACAGTAACGTAGACACACAAAGACAAGAACAATGTAAAATATATTATAAATATTATATAAAATACACCAAAAATGCGTAGCATTAAATAAACCATGCTCTAAACTAGGGCTGCCCCCAAATAATCGACTAAACGTTAGTCGATATGAAGAGGGCTTGGTCGAATACATTTTCATTAGTCAGTTAGTCGCAAAAAAAATCACATGAAGTTACTCAATCAGGGGCTGCGCTGTCAGTGTATGACATCAAAGCAACGCGAGAACAACGATCTCGTGCCTCGAGGCATACCAAAGCGCACTCACTTCTATATGACAGAAAATGCTAAAGCATGATATTAGCACGTTCAAAATGAATCTGCCGCTACCAGGCAGTGGAAAAGCACCATATGATGACGTGTACACATTACTGATTGGTGGTTGCTGTCATTGTGTCACGGTGTTTTTTCTCGGCAGTCCGCTGCCGTACTTCTTTAAGCCTCGTCTTGAGACAACTGTTTAGTTTTGTGGCAAACAAACACAAACCAAGAATAAGACATAAAATCACTCTGATTTTAATCCATTCTGACTACTATAATTATATCAATTTTTTTACCTCATGTTTTTTACCTCAGTTCCGCTCGAGCTGCGTCTCGGTCGCTACGCAGCCAGTTGTAGTGGTAGGGTAGAGCCGAGCCGAGCCGAGCCGAGCTGGTACCATTCAGTGGAAAACCACCCACAAGAATAGTACCGGGTACCGGGTACCAGAAATGGACAGGCAAAAAAAGCAAGACGAGCCGAACCGTGACGAGCCGGTACCAGGCAGTGGAAAAGCACCATTGGACTGTACCTTTCTTTGTATATAAGTTATTATATTAATATCATAAATGAACGATTACTCGACTAATCACTTAAATGCGGGAGTGTATCTTTAGGAATATCTTTAGTCGGGGGCAGCCCTACTCTAAACACAAATCGCTCTGGTCTGTGAGAAAGTTGGAAATTAAATTAGTTATATTAAATTAGAGGTTTATTAATACAACAAAAAGTGGTTTGGAGTTGTTCTCTATACTGTTATTGTACTTTCTGTTATTGTACGCAGCAGTTATGAAAGAAGGGCACGTAAGGTATTGCAAAGAGTTGAGATAAGTAAATAGTGACCTAAATAGTAATATTGCATGTAACTGAGGGAATAAGGCATTCTCCTACAAAGCATAATCACCAATGTGTGCGTGTGTGTGTTTTGCAGTGGAGCCAGCAGAATGAGAAAGGGCTACAGATTCTCAGTTTCATTGGCTGTGGAGTATCTCTCTGTGGACTCATCTTCACGTTCATCCTCTTCGTTGCTGTTGGGTGAGTACTGCAGTATGTCAGCTGGCAATAGTATGTGTATGCCATATGTTTGAAATATTGTATGCATGTATCTTCCTATCTATTGCTGCTGCTATAGAGGTACCCAAGTAATGCCAGTTGTATGCAAGCAGTTCGGCTCTATGAATACATACACACATAGACAAAATTGTTGGTACCCCTGAATTTTTTGCAGATAATCAAGTATATCTCACAGAAAAGTATTGCATTAACACATGTTTATTCCCTGTGTGTGTATTGGAACAAAACAAAAACAGGAGGGGAAAAAAAGCGAATTTGACATAATGTCACACAAAACTCCAAAAATAGACTGGACAAAATTTTTGGCACCCTTTCAAAATTGTGGATAAATAAGATTGTTTCAAGCATGTGACGCTCCTTTAAACTCACCAGGGGCAAGTAACAGGTGTGGGCAATATGAAAATCACACCTGAAGCAGATAAAAAGGAACAAAGCTCACTTAGTCTTTGCATTGTGTGTCTGTATGTTCCACACTAAGCATGGACAACAGAAATAGGAAAAGAACTGTGTGAGGACCTGAATTTCAACAATCTCAAGGTTACAAATCAATTTCCAAAAATCTTGATGTGCCTTTGGCCACAGTGCACAACATTATCAAGAAGTTTGCAACCCATGACACTGCAGCTAATCTCCCTGGGCGTGGATGGAAAAGAAAAATTGATGAAAGGTTGCAATGCAGGATAGTCAAAGAGGTGGATATGCCGTCCTAAACAAGTTCCAAAGAAATTCAGTGTGTCCTGCAGGCTCAGGGAGCGTCAGTGTCAGCGTGAACTATCCGTCCACGTTTAAATAAAAAAATGCTATGGCAGGAGACCCAGGAGGACCCCACTGCTGACACAGACATAAAAAAACAAGGCTACAGTTCGCCAAAATATACTTTAGTAAGCCAAAATGCTTATGGGAAAATGTCTGGTGGACAGATGAGACCCAGATAGAGCTTTTTAGTAAAGCACATCAGTGTACTAGAAAGAGAAAATAAGTGAAAAGAACACAGTACCTACAGTCAAATATGTTAGATGTTCGATGATATTTTGGGGTTGTTTTGCTGCCTCTCACACTGGGTGCATTGATTGTGTGCAAGGCATCATGAAATCTGAGGATTACCAAAGGATTTTGGGTCGCACTGTTGGGCCCAGTGTCAGAGAGCTGGGTTTGCATCCAAGATGTTGGATCTTCGAGCAGGACAACGACCCCAAACATATTTCAAAAAGCTCCAGAAATGGATGGAACAAAGCGCTGGAGAGTTCTGAAATGGCCAGCAATGAAAACAGAACTAAATTCCGTTAAACACCTGTGGAGAGATTTTAAAAACTGCTGATGGGAAAAGACGAAATGTTTTTGTTTTGTTCCAATACACACAAAGGGAATAAACATGTGTTGAGCAAAACATGTGTTAATGCAATACTTTTCTGTGAGAAATACTTGATTTTCTGAAAAAATCTTAGGGGTACCAACAATTTTGTCCACATGTGTTTACTACCAATCAAAGGTTTTTGCACACCACAAGTTTTAACCGTTTTCAATTTATTTCATGAAGCATGGATTTTGGAAAGTTGTTGAGCAAACAACTATAAATATAAAACAACTATAAAAATGGCAAGAAGATATGAGTGCATGGTGTATAACAGTGAGGGACATGGTGTTAGCATCGGGAAATGTATAAATTATGGCAAAACCGAAAGCTGTCAATTGGTTGAAGCTAGGGAGCTAGATGGGTTGTTTACCTCAGCAATGCTCCGCTCATGCTAGAATGTTACGTTAGGTCGTTATAGCAACCAGTTACATGAAGTCAATACTTTAATTTTAGTGGAAAACTGTTGGTCCAAAAGCACACTGAGTAGAAACAAACTAAACTGAACCGAGCTGGTACCAGTCAGTGGAAAACCCCCAAAAGTGTCTCCTTTCTCTTTTTGTTTGTAAATCTATTCTGGCCCTCGTGCCTTTTGTTTTGTGTGTTCATGAGCAAAAGAATAACTAAGCAGGGAAGTCTGTGATTGTGCCTGCTTTATGTGATTGGAGAGGAAGAGGAATCCTGACACGTGTTTCATTAGTGTAAATTTGTGTCTGATATCCAGGGTGTAAAAAAATTAACTCTCACAAGCATTTAAGTTTTAGGAAATATCAGCCAGATATGAAATTTTATATTTGAGCACCTCTGAAACTGCAGTTTTCCATTCTGTTGCTGACCGTTGATTTGCCATTAAAGTACTCAGTGAACAGTTTTTGCACTGAGATTTTCTGCATTTGCATGTTACTTAATATTTACTCAATATTCATTGCTATGAAACACATTAACTGTATGGTTCACCATTTGAGTAAAATATAAGCCAATAATTGTCAGTTTTTTCATTACTCGCCTACAAAAAACCACTAAATTTAATTATGTGTATCCCCAGACAAGTGTTAAATATGTAACAATTTATTAAGTGATGGCCAGTAGGAGGAAACAGTTAACTGGTGCTTCTAAGTTTAAAGAACAGTCTAGAACATGATGCTGCATAACCCTGTAACCAGTTAATATGAAATGCATTCGCTGTAGCATTTATTCTAACCACATTAGCCTCTGCTATTATGCTAACATCGGGTAGTCCCTGAGGTAACGCTTACGCAGGCAGACTTTGCTGCTCCGCTAGGTTTTTTTGCCTCTGCTAAACCGCTAAAACTAGCTTCTGCTGCTCTGCTAACATGGGTAGCCTCTGCACTGCTAATGCACTGCTTACAGGGCCTAGTGTAGCTGATGCATGGATACCAGGGCCTAGTGCAGCTAGTGCAGTCTCACCTGGGGCTGTTGTTAACTCACCTGGGGCTGTCACTAGCTGCTATATTGCTACTGGAGTAGCTTCTGCTCTGCAAGCTGGTGTAGCATTTCTCTGGCCTCAGTGACACTAATAGCACCCTCTGGGGCCTTAGAAATATTATTAAGCCCCTCTAGAGCCTTATAAAAACCAGTGTCACCTTCTAAAGCCTTAACAGAATTAGAATTCCAAGGACGCCAAAGCCTCTGTGCTGGCATGGGACGCAAGAGCCCCTTTGGAGCAGAAGCACAGAGTCTAGGCTCGGGACTTTGACTTGGCTCTCTGATTCAGTGGCTTGGATTTCAGGCATGGCTGCTTGACTCAGGGCTGAGGGTGCCTTCGGTGGCGTACTGGACTGCCCCAGACGTAGTGCCTGAAGCGCCAGCCCCACAGGTAGTGCCTGAAGCGCCAGGGTGTTAAGGCTCCTTGGGCTTTCATCAGCTGATATTATTGGCTGGCCAAAATGCTGCCTGAGGGAATGGACCAGGTCCGCTATTAGTCCTTGGAGCTCGTCCACTTGTCACTCTTGCACAGCCAGCTGCTGCCGGAGCTACAGCTTCCTGTCTTCAGCTATGGGCATGTCCGGCCATGTACCTTTTTGCTGCATGGGAGGCAGGGGCAACATTTCAAGCGCCAGTAAGTGGGAGGTCCTCAGACTAGAGGTAGCCTCAAATGAGGCTTGCTGTTCCTGACAGGTGCTTGCCTCATGGGGCGATTCGGGCACAAGCCTGAGTGGAGGAGTGTCAGAGGAAGTCTCAGAATTCCCAGGCAGCTGGTGAGTGGGTGAGAGACGTGAGCGTCGTGGACCCCCAATGCTTCCTTCGTCCGAGCCTCAGAGATCCTGCTCAGTCATATCTAAGCTGAGGGGTTCCACAATACGCTCCTGACTTGCCTCATTCAAGGCAAACACTTCTCTCTCATCAGGCTCGTAGCCTGGTTGTTGCACCAGTTTGATAGATCAGTCCATCTGCTGGATTCCTCTTCTTCTGCAGGCACATAAATCACAACTTCCATGCTCAATTAACCTTTATTTTAAAAAACACATGAAACAAAAGGCACGAGAGTCGGAACAGACTTCCAATCAAAAGGAGAAAGGAGACAAAAAGCTGATGATGGTTCATATGGTGGACACCTGAAACCTAAACACAGACCCTCATATACATGAACTCAATACCAAACCACCAATAAACAAACTCAAACACTTTACTCTAACAATCACCCAGCCGTGACTAATGCAAAAGAAACCCCATCACCCACTTCATAATCGAATTCCCCATAATAAAAAATTAATACCGGGACAACACACAGCCATTGTTGCGTACATGTTGTCCCATTTCATGTTCAAGTTAATCTGCACCCTGCTTTCACACAGTATAAATATTAATAGAAAATTATTAAAAGTAATATATACTTTCTGATGAAGCTTGTTTCATCCACACATATAGCTATAACAAATTCACTGCTTTATACAACGAAATCATTAAAATAAATTAAATCAAGGATAGATATTTGTATATTTGAATGTATAATGTAAATAAGACAATTAATTAAACTAAACCATTGTAATATATCACCAAGGAATATTTTGATTGTTTAACATAATACATACATGCATACATTCTATACAGTGTCATATATTCATGTCACAGCAAATTCATTGCTCCACCCTCCAGCTCCATATTTAACCATTAAACACTAGAATTAGAGAACGATGAATAAATCTAAACTGATTTATATGTACATGCATTGCATTGATACAGTCATACCATGCTACTTCTGTTTTTTTATTTATTTGTCTCCCTCTAGTGTCCCAAAATCAGACCGCACCACGGTGCATAAGAACCTGATAGTGGCTTTGGCAGTAGCTCAACTGCTGCTCATTTTCAGTAACTGGGCCTCTGCTAACCAGGTACATTGCAACCATACGTAAATATTATCACTGTCATAAACTTTTATCTCAATCTGGCTCCATGTTTAATTTCTTTTAGCCGTTCTTTGAATTGTGTGATCATTTTAAGGTTATTTTATGCTCATCAGCAGCTGTAAACACATACATAGTGAGACAATTCTCCATGGACCACATTGCAACATATAGTAATATTTTAATTCGACAGAGTGAAAGTTACAACAGAAAAATACAATAAATAGACAATACAACAGTCTGACAGGTTTTTAAGGTAGAACGAATATTTCGAATGGGAGCTGTGCAAAAGGAGATACCTTCAGTGTCGTACGGCCGTTCCCGAAGTAGTATCTATTCTCGAACGCGAGCCTGGGACGTATACTGGGGTATTCGTAAAACACCCTTTATTTGTGCCATTCCGAATACCGTATTTGGATCCGGCTCCACCCCTAATATCTATCTATCTATCTATCTATCTATCTATCTATCTATCTATCTATCTAGCTATCTAGCTATCTATCTATCATGCATGTTGTGGCGGTAAACAGAAGGCTAAATGAACGGAATAATAGTGACAGTCCAAAAAATTCCCAATAAAGTCCTTTTTTGCAAACGCATACACAAAAAATAACATTTATCATGTTCATGTGTTAGTGTGTGTAGATTTGTGTGTATGTGCTGAATAATGATGACCATATATGTATAATGGGTGTATTGGTGTGTGTGTAGGAGCTGTGTTTGCTGGTGACGGCTCTCCTTCACCTGTTCTTCTTATCCTCTTTCTGCTGGATGCTAGTGGAGGGGCTGCTGCTCTGGAGTAAAGTCGTCTCCGTCAACATCAGTGAGGACCAGAGGATGGGATTCTACTATGCCCTAGGCTGGGGTAATGTGTGGATGTATTTGTGTTAAAACAGCCCGTTTAAAGCACAATTTGTCTCGAAAGAACCCTTTGTTGTCTTGAAAGAACAGATTTACACTTAGCTCAGCTGTTGATACTGCGTCAAGACATGTTTGGGGTCCAAATGTTGCTTCATTATTTTAGAACTGAAACTGTGCATGTCAATAATCACCCATTTTCTTCCCAAAACACAGCAACAAAACTTCTCTCAACAAGTTCAAACTGCATCTAGCTCTTTATTAAGGTGGAGTAGGCATAGGAAATTATATGACACACAAACCACCACAAGAGGAGCACTGATCTTGTTTTATAGCAATGGCCGCCCAACCAAAGGTCTGCAGCACCTTAATATGAGTGGCACAGATCAGTCCCAGAAATGCAACAAATAGTAAATTTCTGTTATACAGTTACCCCAGTTTTTGTTGATGCTTGAGGTGTCAGGTGTCATGCTGAGCTTTGTTTGGTGTTTGTAAACAACATGAAACACATAGTAATTACAACCACTACTGGGGTCTTAAAATTCCCATAGAGAACAAAAATGCCCAAATATTTTTTATTTTATGTCTTAGAAACAAACAGAAAAAACACACAATCCTTGAAGCCAGGAGGACTTCCAGGAGATGGGGGTGTTATTAATTTCTCCTTGCTGCCCTTTTATGCATCTTTGGCAGGTGCAGTCCAACAGTCCCACATCATAGCATTTTCCCACTGTCAGGTTTCCCTTTTCCCTGTGAGCTAGGGATGATAATTTTCATTCTTACAAAACTTTATTTACAAACGCATGTGGCATGAAGGCCTTAACACACTAAAAAACCAAAACACAACAGACAGAAAGGGGGTAAACTCGAAACTTCTTTGGGATGCTCCTCTTGCCTGCCCTCGGCATGGCAGCTTTACAATCACCGGTGGAGCAATCAGCGGTGCCCGTAGGACATGATCCTAGGAGCTAACATCAGAGCGAATGGGAAAGCAATGGTGGGGACCAAAGGAGCATTAGGGATGACTTTCCTTGAAGCCTGCATCCATGAGGGAGTCAGCAAACACCTCCGGGGCCAGGATTGAACACCAGGATTGTATGTGGAGAGATTATCAATGCAAGGGGAATAGGAAAAGAAGGGAGAAAAAAAGACTTTACATTGTGCAGGAAGAGAAAGAGAAAAAAAATACATTTATACATGAAAATATATAAATAAATAAATAAATAAATAAATAACATTTAACAAAAAGTAATATATACATCTTACTCATTATGCATACACATATAAGGATAACCAATGGGCAGAAGAGCAGGCAAAAGGAACAGAAAGGAACTGTATTATTCCAACATTCATTTCCCTTTATATACGATGTCTTGTAGGGAAGAGGGTAATGAGTTCAAAAAGGGAGCCCAGATTTAATCGTAATTATCATTATCCCTTATTTGACTTGTTAACCTTTTTAACAAGTCAATTTTTAAATCTCTCTGTACCATTGTGCAATGGTGGGTGGTTCAACCCTAATCCACTGCATCAGGATGCATTTCCGAGCAAGTAATAAGAGTTCATCACATAACTTGTAAGCTAACCTATTTAAGGACCCACTTCTAGGAGGAAGACTCAGCAGGAAAAAAACTGGTTCCTTCTGAATTGTGGCCTTCAATTGCTTGCTAAGCTTTTTTGCTATTTTGCTTCAAAAGTTTGAATTTACAGGGCATTCCCAAAAACAAGGAAGATATGTCCCAATAGCTCTTTTACACTTAAAAAAGTTGCTTATTTATTTTATTTCGAACAAATGGAGTGATGTGTAGCCTATGAAGAATTTTGTATGGGGTTTCCCTTAACCTGTTGCAAATGAACATTGATCTAACACACGCCTCCGAACATCCTCAATATATTCTGTGCCCAAATCACGTTCCCATTTCCTTGTAGTTGCATAAATATGTTCAGGGTTTAACAAGTACAAAAATGTATAAAAGCTAAAAAAAAACGTTTAATTTAAGGAGAAATCCATCAGCAGGATTAAATGAATGGTTAGGGCAAGTTTGACCAACAATGGAGTGCATAAAATTCTGCCCTTTCGCACCCTAATTAACTCAAGATGTCTCGCCAACAGGTAGTGCTAGTAATGAGGCTGCATTCCACATCAGAGGGGAGCTGAGACTTTTTGCGTTATCTGATTTAGCAAAGCTAAAGGGCTAACAGCCAAATCATCAGCATTTGGTTGGGATTCTATGTGCGCATGTATCCATTCCCACACTCTATGGGCAAACAGCAGATTAGGGAAAGCCATGCCACCCTCATCTGGTGGCAGCTGTAGAATTTTAACCTGCAGTCTGGGTTTTTTTACCCTGCCAAATAAATGTTGAGAGAATTTTTTCTATAGATAGTGAAGTTTAGATTGAGATATTTAAGGGAACCATTTGCATTGGGTAAAGAAGTCTAGGGAGCACGTTAATCTTTATAAGACTCATCCTTCCCAACCATAAAAGTGGAAGTTTTTGCCATCTTTTCAAATCCTTCTTTACAGCTGTTATTATGGGTAAAATGTTAAGTTTCCATAGTTCTCCTTAGTGTTGTCACAGTACCAAAATTTCAGTATTTGGTACCAATACCAGTGAAAATCCACAGTTCTCGGTACCAAATTTGGTACCAAAGCAAAACACAAAAATATGAATTGAACAACAAGCTATTTTATTAATAACATACAATAATTACATGACTG
>JBBMFX010585787.1:0-13716 GCA_037832545.1 Rhabdalestes septentrionalis | reverse complement strand
TAGTGATGTAACTCAGTTACTAACGCAGTTACTATATGTGAGAAGTAACTAGTAACTATAACTAGTTACTTTTTTAAGGTGTTTGCCCAACACTGCATACGTACAAATAAAATGAAAAATGACTGAAGAGAAGTAAATTGTATGTGCTATTTGCAGGTTGTCCAGCAAGTGCCCTCATAACTCTGTCTCCTTACGATGCACTTAAGGTTTTACGATTGCTCCAGAGCACTCGTAGATCTACGAAGATTTTCAAGTGCTACTTAAGTCACAGACCGTAATATAAAGATCAGTCGTGAGATCATTTTTACTAACTACTTAGGCTTACGATGCTTTTGGGAAATGCAGCCCTGTGTAGACAAAATATGTGTGTTAGAGAACAAATTTATGGTTAATGTTTGAATCTTCAAAATCGGGATCCATCAGAAAAGCAGTTCTAGCTTATGAAATATGTTTTTTGCAGTTTGAGTAATTAAAAGTTCAGTCAAATACAGTCCGGTATAGTGTGGTAAGGCTTTACAAGATACCATTCATTTACATGACTTCATATGTTATCTAACATCAAGTTACAATCAGTGAACATAGCTGCTGTATACCATTTGTTTATTGTAAAGTCATGTTTTTAATGAGTTTCTGTCTGTGTAAAATTGATATCATATACTTAATATAAGCAATCTTATCTAAATGTATTATAAAAGCTGAGGTTTGTTATTTACTGAAAAGTTACATGTAAATTTAATATAAAATTGTTTTACTAAAGGATATTATATTTTCCATTTACAGCTACAGGCTGAGGAAGTCCACGACAACGATTACAGATTCATTTCAGCAGCAGAAGTTTGACAAAAACTCACCTGAGGCAAGAAAACTGAACTGAGCTGTAGCTGAATTCATTTGTATGGATTAAGTGGCATTTATATAGTTAAACATTTTTTTTCATTAATACAAATGTTGAAGTTTATAAATAAGAAGAGTGTATATTTAGTCATGTAATTATTGTATGTTATTAATAAAAAATAGCTTGTTGTTCAATTCATATGTTTGTGTTTTACTTTGGTGAAAACCATATATATATATATATAAATGTATATGCTTATAAACCAAAAAAAAAAACTCTTGTACTTTGAATTTTGTGGTAAATTTAGGTGTTCAACAGAATGTGGAACAACTACGTGTGTGTATATAAATGTATGCATGAATTGATATGTGTGTGATTTAAATGTGTGTCTGTGCATACGCACTAGTAGTGAAGAACTTAAAAGTAAGAGGAGCTGGTGTGTAATTTAGTCCAGGCTTTGTGACATCCTGTCTCAGGGCCTGTGGTTTTTTGCCCTGAGCATGAATCATAATGCAGCAGGATGTGTGTGTGAGTGTGTTTCACCTGCACTTTGTAAAATCTGTGAGCATCGCCCTCACATGCACCTTATTCTGAAAGTCGGAGCATAGCATGTACAATGGCCTCGCAAGCAGAGGTTCCCTTCTGTCTGAAAGGTATGGACTTTTCTTTTCTTCTGAAAATATACATATAGTCACTTGTCGCCTTTTTTCATCAGAATCCTCAGCGATGCACTGTCGTAACTTTACCAGGCTATTCTTGTCTTAAATAGTAGTTCAGTTTATCTTTATACATTGATTTAATGTGTATGTGTGTGTGGATGTATGCACAACCCAGATGCCATTACTAGGCTGTTGGGGCCACAGAAGATCCAGTTTATGAGGCTTGTGCAGATCAACCAGCCCCGGGACCGGTCCGAAGGCAGAATCCTCGTGAGTGAACCGTTTGTTTTAGACAAGGCTTTTTGTCACATTCTATTTCAGATCCAACTGATCTTTTCAGTACATACTGGCACTTAACAGTTTTAACTGCAAGAGCAAAAAAACTCTTTGCCATGTATTGCTGGAAACTGTTAGAATGATTGTGGTTTTTGCCATGGATTGCTAGGTGTAAGCTAAGTATTGAATTATAATTAGGTTTGAGTATTAACTGTTGTTTTTGTATCATGCTGGCAAAATAGTTACTATGTTACCCAAAAAATATTTTGTTTTAGTTCAAATGAATTTGCATTGCACCAGAGATAAACAGAAGACTCCTCTTCAATAAGTGGTCTTTTGCTGCTGTTTAGCTGGGTCCACTTTGTACCACCAGGTGGTGCTCTACTCACATGGTCCCAGTCCAAGTTGCCTGTCTCACACATTTCTGTCTTTTTTTGTCTGAAAGGTGATGGCAGAGTGGAGGGCTCATATGTTCCACAGCAAGCAGCCAGCGAAGGTGTGTGAGATGGAAAAACGTTGTCCTGAGAATCAAGAACTAAACTGGACTAAGTAGGGGTATTTATAGATATGATAGAATTATATTTGATATGCTAGATATTTACAAGGCTGTATATTGCCCTTACACTCCTGGTGCTCAACCAGTGGAATGCCAAACCAAGCTAGATCAAATATATGCTGATTCATAAAATCTGTATAAATACCGTAAATCCGGACTATAAGCCGCTACTTTTTCTCAAAAAATGAACCCTACGGCTAATAATCAGGTGCGGCCAGTATATGTTTATTTTTTTCATGTCACCAGAAACATTTTGCCTCGTAACCAGTCCCGGCTCCAGACACGGATTTGCGGACGGACCTTTGGGGAGGCATACGTTTTATAGTTTCGTTTCGGGTTTATATATTTTATGTGTGTCTTAGCCGCATCTGTGACGAGTGTTTAGGCAGCTCAAATTTCCAGACCAGTTCCGGATGGCTCTTATTCCCTGGGCGAGCCTGAGTGAATCTGAGGGCGGGCACGGCCCCCTAAGGCCTGCCCATGACGAAGATAAGGAAGATGTAGAAGGCGATTAAAGACTTTTTCCTGGTAGGCTGCAATACATATACCATGTATATTTTTACCGGTCGTTAGGAGATGGAATGTTTTTCATGCACTGTTCAGTACAAAAGCATAAGCAACATAATTTGTGTGTTACCGATACGTACGTGAGATACATGCGGCTTATAATCCGATGCGGCTTGTACAAGTACAAAATTGATTTTCTTTCTAAGGTTAGAGCATGTGGCTTTTAATCAGGTGCGCTCTGTAGTCCGGAATTTACGGTAGTTATATGTAGATTCTATTTCACAATCGGCCCCAATAGCTTTCTATGTACAGTCATATAAAAGAGTTTGATCATCCCTGATGTGATGTTGATTTTCTAAGCGAAAATAAGTAAATGCTTAAATACTCAATTTTCTTTAAGATAAGCATACATCTGTTTGCCGTGTTTGCTTATTTTAACATTTTGGGAAAAGACTTAAAGGCATAAATTGTGCACCAGCCCAATTTATTTTATATACATTTTTCCAATATGTTCAGCTGAGAAATAAATGGGAATTGTACATGAAAACATGCAGATGTCCTAATTAAAGGATGTGTATTTGTTTTGACTGAAATCAACAAAACTGCGACATCCAAATTTCTGCATACAAGGATAGTTCAAATTAATTAACATATAAGGCAAGTTTACGTGTAACAGCTTTACTTGTTTCCTTTACTTGTTGTAGTGCTTGTGTTGCGTTTTTGTTAAGAATGTGTACAGCAGGTGTTGAAAGAGTGTCGTATAAAAGTTCACCATTTAATTTATTAGATACTACAGTTATTAGATGTTATTTTATGTAGCCATCCTCCAGGCCTTTGTTTTCTCTCTTGGCTTGATTCTTTTGGACGACAGACCTGACACCCCTGCCTGTGTAACTGATGTGTGTAGAAACTCAGTCCCGCTACCTTGTCAGTGTCACAGTCTGTACTGAAAATCGCCACTCACATTATATCTCGCTGGAGTCCTGTGGCCAGAAACTGACCGCTAGACTGAGTGTTAGGTGGGTGACAAACTGCTTCCAAAAACAAATGAAGAGTAAAGAAATATAAGAACAGGACTCCACCTCTACACCAACCCACAGGAGCTTGGAACATTAACACATTAAATGTTGTTTTACGTGAAAGGAAGGAGGAAAATGTTAGCAGTGTTAGTAACTCTAGTACAAACTGTACAGCCCACAGAGTGCCTAATAACACAGCATGCCCAGACTCTCAGTACAATGCCTTATTCCTAGTTTAAAGAGGACTATTCACACTGTTAAATAATTTTTATTTTAGACCACCAAACATGTTGCAGTGGAAATTCTAGAGTTACTGAATGTAACACTTGTTACACTTGATGCCCACCTCTGTTCATGTCTCTACAAAGATGTCTCCTCTTAAATTTTCTCTAAAAGCATCATAATTAAGCTGCCACCTGATTACTGAATTGTTGTTTAGGATAGTAGTGAGGTGAACCTTTAGTTTTATAAAATGTTGCAAGTCCTCATTGTACCTAGGAGATACACTTGTTTTGGATTTACCTCTATACCACCATTATCAACAGATGTGTGGGTTCCTTGATTGTAAATAAACTAGCTGTATTTGTGTTGTTGGATGCTGGGACTTGTGGTTTCTGTCACGTCTTCTGTAAATAAATCAAGTCAGTGTGTTTCACTGTAGTGAACCATTTTACCACTTAGAATGACTCTGTTTACATTCTACTGAATGCATTTTATATTTAGTAAAATTGGTGTTTTTACTTGTTATAAGCATTGTTTTTGCACATAATTCTTGCAAAAACATGAAGAAAAGCCTAACCAAACTGAAAATGTTATGTGACAGTGTTTGTGTGTGTCATTATGTTTTACTCCCCTTTGTTCTGCACTCAGATTTAGCCATTTATGCTATTCATTAAGCTTTTAGGCTATTTTACTTTAGCAAAGCACATTGAATGACATCTCTATGATAATGTGCTGTACAAATAAGCATGCCTTGCCTTGCCTATTTGGCCTAGTGAAAAGGAACTGGAAGCAGAAGTAGGAACCAAGTGACCACAGACAGGGGCACAGGCCTCTAACTCCACTTTTGTGATTGAATTTCATGAAGCTCTCCCCCATCCTCCTCTCCATTACATATTAACTTATGAGTCATTATAATTTACTCAGTGTGTTTGTGTGTTTGTGTATGTGTATGGGTGTGTGTGTGTGTGTGTGTGTGTGTGTGTGTGTTTGTGTATGTTTGTGTGTGTGTGTATGTGTGTTTGCCATTGACCATTGTAGAATATCTTGCTGCAGGTGGAGAGTTCCTTCAGCTACTTGGAGATTTATGCCATCGTCATTGAGAGCCTTGAGCAGGTAAACTACCAATTTCTTTTGCTTTTTACCTGTCCTGACTTTCACTTTAGCTTTTAACAGAGCAGCATAATATGTGTTACATGCCCTTATATTCTGTAAATCCTCTTTACCAGTTGCAGAGGTCATCTCTGCGTTCAGCAGACTTTTGCTCAGAACTTTATTTGTATATCCTCTTTCCAGCGAATGTAACAGATTGCAAAACCTGTTAGAGGGAAATTACTCATATTTTGATATGATCCTGTAATAGATATGATGAAAATGTGAGAAATTTCCCACTAATTGACTTTTGTATTGTCCCAGGTCACATGTCAAATGTTGTGTGTAATATAGTGAGGAATCACACATCTAGTGAACACTCGGCTATTTTCTCTGGTAAATGAAGTAATAAGTTTGGACCGTTTTATAGGTTGTATTATGTGATAATTTAACTGAAATTGAGTTCAAACCAACTTATTAGCATAAAACTACTGTTTCTGTAAAGGTTTATTTGACGTAAAGAAAAAAAATGATAAAATGAAGCAAATGAATTGAAATTTTATCCTACAGGTAGCAGAAAATGCCTTTTAATTCCGTTTAAAATACCCTTATTTAAGTGCATTCACTGTATAGGACGTTTACTTTAACTTAGTATACCTACAAATCATATCCCAGGGTGTTCAGACATTCACAAGCCACTGTGTATTAATTTGAGCTGATCTCCTCACTCAGGCCTCTGTAGTCTGGATGCATTGTTACAGCAGCCAAAATATATTCGACATGTCTTAAAATAAACACACTTTCAGTCTGGTTTTTGCTGGGAGTGCCTCATCAGTGTCCCCCCCTGTCAGAAACTGTCCTCTGTAGGTGTCTGGAACTCATTTATGTTGAACCTATCTTATTATAAACATGTAATCAGACTGCGCTTCCAAAATTATTACTGCATTTACCAGACGCTGCTGAGGGAAAATAGCGGTGTGTTCACTAGATGGGCTCTTCTTGTTCTGACGTTCAAAATGTTGTGTAAAAAGCTGCCTTGGAATCTGACTTGGAGCAGCCAATACATCTTCAGCATGTCTGAAAATACTCACACTCTCAGTCTGTTTTTTGCTGAGAGTGCTTCATCAATGATGTTTTTGCCCCAAATTAGTCATATCCAGTTACTGGCTTTGACTCTGTCTGATCACACAATACAGCAGCAGTGGAGGGTTATGGCCAAACATGTGGATGTGCAGAGAGAATGAAGATTTGTTTATATGATGTGTGCCAGTACGAACTGTTTATTTACTTCTGCAGAGTGTTCATACATACATATCACATATATAGAGTCAGATAGGTGTTGGTGCAGAACCTAACATAGGGTCAAAGCAGACTGTGTTTTTGGTCACATCCTTGTATTCTCAATGCTTTGTCACCTGCAGAGTTCCGCAGCATTTATTTTATCGACCACAAAACATTACATTAAACAATCATAATTTACTGTAGTAATATTTAATAAAGGACATCATATTTGCCCAAAAGATACTATTCAGATTATTTTCAGGTTTTATAAAATGCCCCCAAAAAAGAAACATTTTTGAGGGCTCAAATTGTAACTGTATCAAATCATCGCAAGGTCAGAGAGTATTGTTATTTCTCCTGCTGTCTCAGGAGGAATCATTAGTGATTTAGCAAAGTTCAATAAGAGTGAAGCCCTTTTACAAAAAATCTGCTGTGGAGTCCACAACAGTCTCTCTAATCTTCTTTCTGTTACTGGAGGAAGAATGTCTTATAAGGAAAGAGGCAAATCCTGGATGAGCAGCAGCCTGAGCACATTTTAAAACTCGTTCACGCCTCTTCACAGTTTGGTCACAGAGCTTATTGGACTTTTATGTAGATTGGCCACAGTGTGTTCGATGTCTGAACCTTGCTTCTTCAGGGCTGCAGAGTTTTTTTCGGTTTCATTTTGCGTGACAAACCTATAGTGACAGATTCGACTCTGTTTATGGTGAGGGGGTAACTCTGTACCTTTAATCTTTGTGAAGCCTTCCTTTAAGACTGGCTGAATCGATCTGTTATTGTTGTCAGGAGGTGTCCAATGTTTGTTCAACCAAGGCTTTAATATCAAAAGTAGGCTTTAATTTGTATAAAAAGAAAGTGAATAGGTTGTCTGTTTGTTTAATATGTAGGAAAACAGGAAGAGCAGTATTAGCATGCGTTTGAATACCAGACTGTGAGAACTGATTAATTTTCCATTGGTGAGTGAATGGGAGTGTTTAGAGGGAGGAACCCTGTGTTTGGTGGTTTGTGGCATGTCAGTGCAATAGGGTAACAGGTTGCTGAAGGTCTCGCATGAATCTGTTGGTGGCTGGCATCAGGTAGTATCACACAGTTGTGCCTCACACACTTGCTTTGTGTTGGTGTGTTTTTTACTCACAGTTTGTGTGTGTGTGTGTGTGTGTGTGTGTGTGTGTCTGTGTGTCTGTGTGTCTGTGTGTGTATGTATGTGTCTTTTCCTCAGGTGACCATTGAAACAGACAGACAGATTTATTCTATCAACCTGATGTCAGTAGAGGACCTGGGGGCTGTGGTCAATCATGTGATGGCCTCGCTCAAGAAAATCTTCCCCGATTCATCTCCAGGGTGAGTGCCCATCTTCCACAGCTCAGACAGGGAATCAGCAGAGAGTGTATCAAACAACGTTTCCATGCAAACACTGTCAGGCCTTTCAACTTAAGTTCTTTGTCAGACAATCACTAAGAAACATCATTGTCTTTTGGCACTCTCCGAGGAGTGATGTGGGTGAGAGAGGTCCTGTCACTGAGTCATTTCTGTGACCTTTATCACTTTATCTCAGAGGTGGAGAAAACACTAAAAGATGCCAAATGTTAATTTTCAGTTAAAGGCATACTACAATATTCTGTAAAGCACTGAACACTTCTAGAATAGAATTTTATCCTGTAAAAAATTTCAGGACCTGTTGTAATCTTTCTTTAAAGTTTAAACTTGTAAAGTTGTACAACAGGCTTTATTTAATTGAGCATTCTAGGCAAGCAAAGAACCACTGTTTTTCCTGAAGAAGCCTTGAAGTTTTGTAAGGGTGTCGAAAAGACCCCTGACAGTAAATGACACTCTTTACCAAGAATGTGAAAGTACTGATGTTTTAAAATAACCCCCTTTGGGTCCCTAAATAACTTGCGATGGAGAGTTTGTTTAGAGCCAGTTTTGTAAATTAGATATGTGAGCCTGAAGAACAATTTTGCACATAATAGAATGATTCTGTTTCCATTTAAGTTTGAATCCATAACTTTATCCAACAGTACCTATAAGAGTGCAAAAACATCTGATATTTAGTAAAGTATCTAAAAATGCAAATCTCTGCATCCTGTGGCGTCTATTAAACACCACAGGTGATATGATGTATGAAAAATAACCATCTTTGAACAGTACTGTGGGATATTTGTATAACTAAATCACTAATATCAAAGCACAACCGCTGTGTTTCACGTGGTCTTAACAGACCGCATTTTAACACTTCCTCTCCTTTGACCTTTAAAAAGCAGCCATTATGTGTCAAGCGCACAGCTGGACATGAATAACACAGAATAACAACTCCATGGCAGTGGCCTTTGTTTCCTCATTGAACACTCACCATGCATAATGGCTGGTAAACAGCATTTAGAGGGTTTGTTTTTTTTTAGACACAACCTCAGCAGTGGAACATATGAATGATCTGTAGTGAGCGACACATACTGATACTTTTTTTAATAACACCAACCCCTTTATTTCTCTCTCTTCATTATCTCAGGAAGCTATTGAAGAAAGTTCCTCCTGAACTTCAAGACAGGCTGTGGTCTCTGAGTGCCAAAACTGAGGAGCAGCTGAACGGAGCTCATGGGCCTTGTGGTCAGTATCACTGTACTTCACTTTACTGAAAGTTCAGAACAGGACCATAAAAGGAGGACCATATTGTATATATTCATGTTTCTTGGGTTACTTGGGTCGACGTGGGATGCTCATTTAAAATGATAGGTTACCAAAACTTCACTAATTACCCCCAAATATATTCTAACTTCCAAGCCATATGTGATACAGTTTACACCTGAAATATGATGCTAATATAGCTAACAAGTAATTAAAACGTGTGTGTGTAGACAGCACAGCAATATCATTACACACTTGTCAACCTTGTCGAAATCTCCAATAGACTTGCTTCTGTGGTTTCTGACACTATATGACACACTGATATTTACAAAAGAAAAGTATAGTGGAATTCGCCTCAGAGCTAATAGATATATATTAGATCAAAATGTGTTATATAATACCAGAAACCACTTGAGCAAGTATATTTGAAATTAATAAACGACTCAAAATAAGCTTGTCTTGTTGTTTTGATGTAGATTTAATATTTGGTCATGCTGTTTAATCAGCTAAAACTTTTGTGCAGTTTCTGCACACTGAAATTTTTTAGATCCTCTAACTGTCTACTTTTTCCTTATGGGATTGGTGTAGGGGGGTTCTCGGACACCTACGCTGCGCTCTGTGACTTCAACGAGTTCCAGTGTCGCAAAGAAGTCCAGTGGGTCAGAGCTCTTCACTGCTCATAACATTCTGTATTCTGTAAAGATTAAAGCAGTCTATTTGTGATTAAGGGCCTCTGAATATTGTTTTTGACAGCTCTTACTATTTCTGTGTAGGATGTGGACAATATTTACCATGTTCAGAACTGTCGGGAGTTTAACCTTGTGGACTTCAGTCATTTAGAGAGCAGGTAAGTCTTTCTCTTGTAGGTAACATATGTTATGTGTTTTTGATGTCATGTACAATAGTCCTAATTTTAGTTAATAGTGATGAATTTCCTTGTTGTTTCATTTTCTTAGGTAGAGCATTCATTCAGCTTTTGTATTTGTCTCTCATTCAGAGATTTGGCAATGGCCATAGGCGCTCTTTCCTTCAACCAGTGGTTCACCAAGATCTCCAGCAAAGACTTGAAACTGGTATTTCTGGGCCCTCTTCTCTGTTATATTATGCATTAAAAGAAAAGTCCACCTGTAGCTCTCTTGGAAAAACAATATTAGAGTTTCAGTTTGTTAGCTGTAAATGTGAAGTTATGAATGTGTCTTATGTTTGAAATGTTCACAAATAACTTATTAGAGGTTAAAAACGTTTTGTAACTCAAAAACATTCTTTTTAAATGGCTAACTCCTCTTGGATGGCTTATGCAGACTATTTGCGTGAATATGCAATCTTTATTTGCATAGATAAAAAAAAAACTAATGTTCTAAAGTGCTTCATGATAAATTAAAATGAAATATAAGAGAGAATATTATATCAAGGTACATTAAATATAGGGTTGGGTATTGTTTCCGATTTCCTGAATTGATCCGATTCATTTCTCAATCTGATTTGATGCGATATCGATTTATTTACAGATTTATTTTTTCTTAATACCGATCTGTCTTGGTCAATAAATTGACTTGAGTGGAGGATATCCCTATGTTGACGGACTGTACTGCAATATTACCTGTGGACAGTCAGTTTTTCCAATAAGTGGTTATTTTATAATTCATCCAGTCCAATATTATAGTATTCTCTATTTAAATTTAAACAGCTTCTGCACATCAATAACATGAATAACTGTAACTGTTGACAATAACAGTGTGTGTGCGTGTATAAAGAACAGAGAAAGAGAGGGCGAGTCATGAATTAAAAGAATTTAGGAAAGAACTTCCAGGTTTTATTCCAGGTTTTATTTAAATTCATACGTTCATAACAATGTAATTGTTGACAGTAACAGTGTGTGTGTGTGTTTGAAGAACAGAGAGAGAGAGGGGGAGTCATGAATTAAAAGAATTTAGGAAAGAACTTCCAGGTTTTATTTAAATTCTTATGTTCTTAACAATGACAGAGTTTGTAGCCCTGTTTATAAAATGTCTATTTGACAATGAATTGATAACAACAAAAATGGTTGAACAACTAAACCATAAAATTGAATAAAAATACCCATGGCAGGGTTAAAACAGCAATGACCAAGACTGGTTAAAGACATAAAAAAAACTATCAACATTGTCACAAGAAGATACGTCAATTTTTAAATCCATATTGTATTTTTTGAACGAGAATTTAAATTGATTGGTGAGTCGATTTTTTAAAACCCAGTCCTAATTAAATACCTAAATTAAAATAGAAAGTAATTTATGTTGGCAATTATAATAGAGGTGCGGATATTACTTTTAATTTTTATGTTGAGGAAACATGAGTGGGGTAACAGAATGCTTAAGAAAATTTCTGTGCAGTTACATTTGACGATTTGTTTCTAGAAACTGTAAAAATCTCCACATGCCCTGGCAGACTTTACATTTGATTAACATAAAAATAGTACAAATAAAATAGTAATCATGGCATCTGCAAATATTTGGTCATGCTACTAAGTCACAGCATGCAGATGCTTAATGTGGCCATATACTCTTTCCTGTTTTGTCTAATAGTAGCATTTCCATTTGCGTTGTATTCAATTTCACTCACATCTCCTTGTTTCAGATCTAGCCGCATGTTTCAGATCCAGCCATAGATTATTTCATGCCTGAATTGTTGTCCAGTTGTAGAAGATCTCTTTTTTTAAGCTTCAGTTTCTTGACTGACTGTGAGACAGTTGCTTTTATGGTTTGCTGATATTTAGTCGAATCCATTCCTCCATCTACTCAAGCAGAATATATATTGCCATGCTGAACCGCTGGCAAGGTGATCTTTATATTAAATGCTACTCATTTGTACCTTTCATGGCTGAAACTACTGGGACTTTACTTGACTACTAAAGTAGTCAACAGCTTTTATCTCAGCTATTGGTGTGCAAGTTTCAGATGACTACATTTATGGTGAGGTCACTGAGTAATGTTTCCTTGCATATTCATAAAGCTTCCCTTTCGTTTGCTGCATGAGAATAGTATTGTGTGCAATGACTTCACATTTGCAGTGCTACAGCCTGTTAGCTGGTTTGTAGGTCAGTGAGATAACTATCAAGAAGAGAACGGTTTTTCCACCTGTGTGTGTGAGTGTGTGTATGAGAAAGAGAGAATGCACCTGCACACTGTCAGGTTCTGTGTAGTTCAGTTCTGTCAGGTTTTCGTCTCCTCTGCTGCAGCTGTGAAAATGTCAGAATTGGTCCCAATTCAAATTGGGTTTAAGAGAGATGAGAATATAGTAATTTTGAAGTGGAATACTGTGCTGACAGAGAGAACTTTTGTAGGTTAATATTTGTTGTTCACTGGGTCCAGGCTCAAAGATCTGGTCTTCAGCCACAGCTGTGCTTAAAGCGACAGTTTGGTGAAAAATCACCCTCTAGTGTTGCTAGTGTTGATCAGGTGTACTGAGCTACAGTACCATAGGCGATTGGTGGATGTTGACTTAAATCTTGCTCTACAGGTCCTTGATACTGTTGTGGATTACTTGAGCACTGTTGTATGTCGCTCTGGATAAGGGCGTCAGCTAAATTCCGTAAATGTAAATGTAAATGGAATGTTAATATAAAATGTGCTTGGTGACCAAAGTCAGACTTTGTCAGACATATGTTGTTTCTGTGTGACATGCTGTTACCTACAAAAATAAAGTACAAATTCAGGTCTGCATTATATGCATCGTAATTCCAGTGCAAAAATAAAAGAAACAAACTTCAGACACCAGACTGCTTTTGGCTGAACACTTTTAACATGAAATCAAAGTTGTGTAAATTACGTTTTTCTGCCGAAGTGTTCCTTTTAAAGCCGTTCTATGTATAGCTGTTAATATTGTGCTCTTTATTTCTAGATTTTCTAACTGAAAATGAGTTCACTTCCTCTACAGAAAACTTTATTTTAATACACAATTACTAACAACAGTGACTCAGTCGAGGATGTTCTCTGTACAAGATAGGCTTATTTTTACATACCAAGTGTTTATATAACTCAGCATTAGTTTTGCATTGCCTTGATTAAAGTACCTCATTTTCTAGGAGTGCCATCAGGCTACAGCTTTCTCTCATATTCTTCTATACACATGCCTCTGATTTCCCTTCCTGTGTGTGTGTGTTTGTGTGTGTGTGCATGTGTCTGCGTATGTGTAGACACTAGACGTGCAGGAGCAGGTGATCTACCTCATGAACAGGTCCACAGCTCTGCAGGAGTTATGCCTGGAGGCAGGCGGACTCAAGGCGTGAGTGTGAACTGTTCCCTCACCTATAAACCCCCCAACCCCTGCCACCCCAAAGAAGCAGCATGACGGTGGAAATATCAGATGCATTACATTAACATGTTAATTACATCTAATTTATCACCTTGTCATCTGTATTTGCATGTTATGTTGCTTAAACAGGCTGTTATTAATGTGGTTTCATCTCTGAATGTTCTTTAAGTGACTTTAGTGCACATTACAGTGGTATCCAGTTCCTGTTCTACTGAGGATTTCTGCTTTCCTTGTTATTTTTTATATCTCTGCTTTATTTTGTGTAAATGATGTCTCTCTGTTTTCTTTCTCTCTCTCTCTCTCTCTCTCTCTCTCTCTCTCTCTCTCTCTCTCTCTCTCTCTCTCTCTCTCTCTCTC
>JBBMFX010585777.1:0-13717 GCA_037832545.1 Rhabdalestes septentrionalis | reverse complement strand
GTGAAAATGTAGTGATGTAACGAGGAGCCATGTGCTGCTGTTTGGTAACACGTGTTGTGCTTATACTCAGTTCTTTATGGTAATGAGGTGAGAAGATGAGTTACCAAAGAGGTTCATATTAAGAAACTCACGTGGCTCATAATGAAGTTCACTCTGTAGATCGGAGGTGGCTTGAATAACCTAAACCCATTTTCACATTCAAGTTACTGCAGTATTGTGTCAGTAATGAGTAAATCCCTCCTGCAAATACCAGCACAAACATACACTACCACAGTTTTTTCCTACTTCTCCATTTATTTAACAAACTACAGATTTTTAATCTTGTTAAGCATTGCATTGCATGAGTGATCAACAATGTGACAATAGGTTAAACAGAACAAGTTTCCTCTGTAAGATAATATAATGTGCAGGTCTGACTACTATTTGCTAGATGAGTGATAATACACAGTCCAATTCTAAACTGTCCTTTAACTTTAAATGCACTTTTACAGTTTCAGCACTAAATAGATCCTTAAATATCTAATATTGGTCTGCTGATCCACATTATATTATGTGGCTTTTATAATAAGTCTCAAATACATCTACAGTATCTTCACAATTTGAGAACCATTATCGAGAAAATATGGATTATAGTCTTCAATACCGTCCTACAAAATGCCTCCTAATATAATGTGAATCACTAGACAAGTGTTATATAGTTTAAGTGACTATCAATGGGATGAAACAGTTAACTTTTCAGAGGTACGGACTTTAAAAATCAGGTCTACAGGGTAAAATGAATTAAACAAATAAATTATTATAGACTCTGTGTCAGGTGTGCCCAATTTTGCTTGTGTGTGAAGAAGTACCAGAGAGATCCAAGTTGGGTACATTACTTAAAACTGACCAGATGTTTAGAGGGACCTAAACCCATATTCAAGTTTTCTTACTGCCATAGTAATTCAAGAAAAGTAACATTTTCCATAAAGTAATGTTAAAATGTTTAAAAGAAGAAGGTCTAGACAGTAAGTTCCTCTTGATAATTGCATTTAGACATTGAGTACATTCAGTTTCTGTCTGTACAGAAGCTGAGGTTTGGCTCTTTTGGATCATTCTGGTCTAAAATATGGTCAAATCTACATTTTTGTTTTGACCAATCACAGAGCAATACAGGGCAAAATGAAATGAAATAAGTAAACTTTGTCAGGTGTGCCCAATTTTGCTTGTGTGTAAAGAAGCACCACCCTTATATATCCTCAAAAACCCACCACCAATAAACACAACACAAGCACTTAACACGAACACAAGACAGCTGTAACTAATCACAATATAAAGACTCAACTGAAACACAAAACAAACCTTAAGCAAGGAAGGCCTCTAGCGGCCAACCACCGTAACTGACCTCGGACCCGACAAGAACTTGATTTGACATATTTTCATTTATATTTGTTCACTCACTAACTTTCCATTGTTTGACAGGAATAAAAATCTGTACTTTATGAAGTTAATACGTGCACGGGAAAAACAACTGTGGTGTGCAAAAACTCAAGACTGCTGTTTTAAGTCAATATCTGACCTCATGATGATTCCTCCAAATAATTTGTAGTAGACTTAATCGTATGAGATTAATTCAGGATTCATTTTAGAACATTATAGCTTAAGATATCTGCTACTCTAACCAAACAATTTTAATGATGACAAATATTATTGTTCTGATATTTGCTTGGTCTGGGAGAAGGCAAGCTATGCTCAAATGGCCAGCTATTTCAATCTATAAAACGTTTCTTTTCAGTAATACAGATACATCCTTAAAATCAGGGTCTTTTAAAGGAACGATCCTGAGGATACCATGAGAAATGAAAGAAATCAATGAGACAATAGCCATCATAAAGTTTGGAAAAACAATAATGTAAGTCAAATCATAGGGGTTTGATCTGCAAAAGGTTGGGACTCACACTCAATATACACACACACACACATAGATGGTAGGCCAAATTTTTATTTCAATTATTTCACCACAGTAATTGCAAGTATCATAAGATACTGTAAATATCATGTATAGCTTTTAATGTTTAATATGTTTTTTGTGAATAAGCACATATGAGTGAACTTGTATCAAAATAAAAAGGAAGGCCATAACAGTATGAAAACATAGACTGATATTAAATCACACCTCTTTCTGTTGGTTCAAAAGCTGCAGTTTAAGAAGAAATGGTGTCTTTGACCTTTAGTTTTAGTCCATATCCAGATTGTTCTGCATTGTTTTATACATGTATAATGTGGTTACAGTTTTACAAAGCGGTCCCTATTTGGCACAGCCTAAGCTGATATTACTTTTTGAGGGAAGTATTTAGAAGTATTCGATGGGATCATGGTGGGCTTTAGATGTCTGCAGGCTATGCAGCTCGAGTTTT
Organism: Rhabdalestes septentrionalis; assembly: GCA_037832545.1. Classification (NCBI taxonomy): domain Eukaryota; kingdom Metazoa; phylum Chordata; class Actinopteri; order Characiformes; family Alestidae; genus Rhabdalestes; species Rhabdalestes septentrionalis. Next base: position 11,324 of record JBBMFX010585777.1, on the reverse strand, counting down.
TCTCCAGCGTGGGGCAACATCTTGTAAACACGCAGGTGCACAAAGTCATCACCACCAACGTGCACCTGAAACAGAAAAAATACCTTTGTGACTCTACAGAAAAATCTGCTTTTAAATTCCACACATATTTACCAGGACTGTGTGTGTGTATGCATGTGTTCATATTCACCTTGATGAAATAGTTCGTCCCAGCAACAACTTGAGTCTTGTAGGATTTGGCAGTGAACACCTCAAAGCTTTTACCTGCCTTTTCCTCTGCATGAGGCTTCATCTGTAATAAAAAAAATCCTTTCACAAATTACACACACATATACATTGAGAAACATACATATATGCACATATAATTAAACAAGTACATATACACGCATATGTTTAATTTTGTTTTTCTTTTTCAACTTGCCCGTTCACTCATTTCCTGAAAGTCATCATTTGTGTCCTTCACCCCTGAGGTGCCTCTACTCAAGGTCTGTCCATTATTATGATCAAGCAACATCCAGCAACTTTTTTCTTATCTCACTAAAGCTTTCAGTTGTTCACCCAAACCTGCCACCAACACTCCATTACTGGTCTAATTATAAAGGCACAAATGAAAAGGAGAGGTTACAAATTCATGGCTAAAATTCAGAAACCCCTGTTTTCAGCAGAAGGCAGAACTTGCAGTCACCGTGGCACTATTTTTACATGTGTAATTTAAGTTTGATGTTACTAATACAACTAATAATACTGATATTAAACAATTAGAATGTCCTTATTATTTACTTGTTATGCCTGTTTTAACAATTTAACTGTTTTATAAAGTAAAGGTAAAATGGTCCCTTATAGAAACACACCACAGCACAGCACATTGGGTGGAGATGGCATTTGGCTCAAGGGTACCTCAGTGGTGCCACTGGGAGTACTGGGATTCAAACCCACAAGTCTAATTATAGAGGAAACTCCCTAACCACCAGGCCACCAACTGTGCTTAAATAGGACCTCTGGGTTTAAAAAAAAATAAAATTACACTGACTCTCTTTTACACAGATGCTCTTATTCAGAGCGATATACATCAGTGCTCAAGTTGTCCACATTTGTTCTTTATATCTGTAAACTTATACTTAAACCAGCATCTGTTTTTAACCAAGTTATGGCAAGCTCATTTACACAACCTACCAAAAAGAAACATCAGAGATTAATACACAAGTAAGGAAAAACTGCTAAAAGGTTAAATGCTTGGGTTTTTTAAAATAAATATTTTAGAGCCCCCTTCCTGGAACACACCAAGTGTAACCAACAAAAATTTCAAGAACTTCCCTCTGCAGTTTTCTTTAGAAGCCCTGATACTGGGGCTTCCTTTCACGCATTTTTATTCACCTGTTTTTTTTTCAGATTTGCTTTTACTTGCAGGTCTTTTATTTCATCTCGTTCTCAGTATGAGATTTTCTTCTCCTGTAGGACTAATGTTTAATCTAAAACTCACCTGATCACAGATTTTCTGAACGTCATCATTTGCATCCTTGGCCTCCGTGGTCCCTCCACACAGCAAAGGCATTTTAATAATTCCGAGGAAAGTTCAAATAAATAAAAACAGAAACTTTACCCTGCTGCTCAGCAGTCCTGTTTTGTTTGTAGGGAGGCTCTGTGTAGCTTCAAGTCACATGACACATGACTCAGGGAGAGACCAATGCGATGACTAACAACCGTGTGACTTGTGGTGAGACAAAACACCCCACGCAACCATTAGCTGATTTCACGTACTTTAACACAGTTATTTAAATAAGTTTTGAAGTCTCTAAAACCTTACAATTGTTTGTCGCCGTTCGTTTTATCTGCTACCACCCTCCCTTCTAAAATGGTTTAATCCTTAAAGATCCGCGCAGCCTTTCGCAGATCTAAAAACTATCAGTCATATTCACAGAGCTGCACGTCATATATATCTAGACCAGATATTTCATACCTCAATTGTATTATTTATTTATAACAAATTAAATAAGATTTACTAAACCATACTTGTTTTATACTGCAAACTGCAATTGCATTTACAACCTTATCTTCTTTGAAACGTGAGATTTGAATTTCAAGACTAAAATACTTGCATTTAAGCACTGAACTGGGACAAGTATTCAGTGTTTACTGTTGTTTTACTTAATTAAAATAGTAACTCAATATACTTGTTTGTCTTTTTAAAGACGTTTTTCAAACAAATATTTCGTGTTTGACATTATAACTGTTGAGCAGATTATTTAAGGAATAGATGTGTTTTCTATAATTAAATAGTTTTGGAAACATTTTTACTTGTATTAGTTATAATTTAGTGAAATGATTTGGAGATTTTTTTAGAAACGTCAGTTTCTGACGCTGCAGCTGATCTGACAGCTCAGTGTTCGAGGTGTCCGTGACATAAATTTACACTTTTTGACTAGTCTGGCTCCTGCTGCTTCATGTTCTTGTTTTTTGTCATTATTTTTTTTAGACATGTAGTATACAAACCCTGATCCAAAACTCACCTGATCACAGATTTTCTGAACTTCAGCAGTAGCATCCTTGACTTCAGAGGTCCCTCCAGGGCGAGACATGGTGATAACTGATTAATTACTGATTATTAAATGATCAGAGCTGAACCGCCCTCCTGCCCGTTTCTTCCTTACTCTTTATAGTTTTGATTTTTGTCACGTGACATTGGCGTGTACTCTGGAACAGCCTAAGTTCGAGCCGGGGATCTACAGAGGAACAAAAACAAATACTGTAGTAGTTGTTGTTTTTCTACGTATAAAACGCGACTGGTGTTTTTATTATGTATAATTTTACTTAAAATTGAATCAAATTCTGTAGTAGTCTTATTGCGGTTCGACCCTTTTAAAGTCTTTTGATGGTTTGGTAGGTACACGTAAACGGGTCGGCATTCGCAGATCTCTACGTAATAAGGAAAAACATCGATATGTACAGATCAGATGTAAAACATGCGTAGTTCATTTCTTTACACAGTATGGCATTTTAAAGTGGATACTAATCATAAGAATATTATAAGAATATTATTCTTATTCTTATTATTATTATTATTATTATTATTATTATTATTATTTTAATTATAATAATCTTTATTATTGTTGGTGTTGTTATTAATAGTAGTAGCATTTATATTTGTAGATGTCATTACTACTATATTAATCATAATATTACCCTGTTAAGAGTAAGGGGCTTGGATAATAAATGAATGAATATGAGTAAAATCTTACTACTGCTGCTGCTACTACTACTACTACTACTAATAATAATAATATTTACAATAATAACATTTCAATGAGTACTACAATATATGACTTGTAGTTTGATGGGTAGGGAGTTGTGGGTTCAAATCCCAAGACTTACAGTGACACCACTGGGTACCATCCTCACGCACTGATCCCAGAGTGCTGCATTCCTCACATGGTGAATGGGTTGCATACAGAGAAAGAATTTCACACTATTTACACTGTGTGCTGTGGTGTGGTCATGTGCGACAATTTTACATTTGCTTTTATATTTTATTATTATCATGGTTACTATGAATTGTAGTTGTTGGAATAACATAATTATAAAGATATGTTAAACAGTGTGCAAAGAGATATAGATGTAATATTTTAACCATTATTGGTTATTAATGCAGGAACTGGGTAAGATTTTCAAGGCAGGCCAGAATGAGGGAGACCTTGAAGTTGTCATTCCATAGTACAGGTCATGCATTCTGTATAACAGGTTTTCATAACTATTGGCTAAGCCGTTACGCAACTGAAATGAATAACAAAGTTTTGTGAAGTGTAATAAAAAGTTAAAGCACTGATATGGACAGCATCCCAGGAATGGCTCATAATCTACATATGTAACACTTACACAACTACCGGCACTATATAATGTGTAAACCAAAAGCATAAGCCAGGATTGCTGCTCAGAGCCTCCGCAGAACACCTTTTCTTTACACTATTCCTGAAGGCATCTGGTTTGTATGCAGATTAAGCAAGATATTTGTAATTCTTTGCCACATTATTTCATTATTTTGTTAGATTTTGCCTTGAATGTGTCTGTTTGAGTTAAAAAATGGTGCAAATGCTCTGTTACAGATGACTACGATGGGATCTCACAGCATTCCACGTATAGCCGTCATACTGCTGACTATTGCTGTCTACATAATTGGCATTACGCTCAATGCACTTTCAGCCCAAGGGACAAGTGAGTTAGATGACCTGTGGAATAATTTACTGAAATTTCTAATTACAGTATGAACAATACATTGAATCATGCAAAGGATTCATTTCTATCATAAAGAATCTGAAACACCTTTAAATGAGCATTTTACTTATAACTTTCTATGCATCTACTATTACTATAGACATTTTATTCTGTTTTTTGTGGTGCTCTATATATTTTGACTGAAATGTGTGTGGTTTGCGTAGTGAGGTGTAGGTGCTAATTTGTTTTAAGATGTTTATTTTAAGATGTTTAAGTAAGAAAGATATTTAGTAAGTAATACTAATATAATACTAAGTGAAAATCGTCTTGTTTTCTTTTCAGGTCCTTTTCTGAATAAGACAGCACAAATTTCTGATAAATTCGTCACACAGATCACTCCGTCGGGCTGGACCTTCTCTATCTGGGGTGTTATCTACTTCTGGCTGACTGTAATGTTCATCTACATTGTGACCACTATATTCAGAAGGTACTTATCAACTACGCTTGTTGACTTGAGGCATGGACAGATAAGATACAGGCCGGACCACATACAGTTACTAGATACTACATGATCAGGTCAGAATTTGTGAAGTTTGTCTTATTTTCTTGCAGGAACGCATATGGCCCGATGTACAGCAGCCCGTCTGTACTTCCTTATGGCTTCTTCATTTCCTTTATCGTAAACGTTCTACTCAACATCGGCTGGCTCCTGGTGTGGGACAGACAGTAAGTTAGGATAAAACTGTTCTGGGCGGCACAAATCTCTGAGGCCATCTGAGAAAATGATCTGTAAAGCTATAAATCTGGGCTGTAAGATGTGATTTGTTAAAAAAAACTGCTAGCATTACAATGAAGATAAATAAATAAAGTACATTGTGATTTGGTGGGTATGCTCCCTCTGAACTTTAGAGTGAAACTGGCAAATTTAGTTACCTTGCCTTTAGGATTTACATATGTAAATGAGCTCTGTTCTGATTGGCTTACTCAATGTTGTGCATTTTTCAAAAAGAAGTCCAGACTGAAACATTGCTCCTAACTTCAGCGTGAATGGATGGAGCTAAATTATACCCTAGGTAGAATAGTTGGATATAAATATGCTGGATTTTGTGACATCGCAGAAACAATGCATTCAATGTGTGCTGTTTTCGTAACTACCTTGAGAACAACACACCCACTCTACCTCACTTATCTAATCAATCGTTCCATAAATTAAACCAGGAGCTGAAGAGATCAGGATCCAAACCTGTTATCTTCTAAGTTTGTCATATAAAAAAGACAAAAAATCTTGGATATGATATTTTACTGGAAAATCACAAATTCTGCCCATTACTGTTTTCTTAGAGGCCAAAGACTTCCACAAGGTATATCCAGCTTAGTCCTGGACTGTCATGTATCTAATGAATTATTAGTTTATGTTCAAGTTCAATTTAGTTTAGGTTAAGGGCTTTAGGTTTTAGGTTTTAGAGCCCAGACCAATATTTCTGCATTATCAATAGAAGTCAATGGTCTTCTACTGTCAACAGATATAAACTGCATTATTTGGTCGTGTTTGTAGCTGGTTTCTGATTATTAATAGTTACTGGTGCCCAAAGAGCCATGTATTACAGATACATTCCTCCAGGAGGAAAGTATTAAAATATTAAAAGAGTGAGCACTGAAATGGAGACAGCTTTCTTCTTATCTCAGTTCTTAGGACATTTGTTTGCAATATTTTTTACTGATTTGGTTTTGCTCTTGTTTCTGACAACATTTGACACAAAGATAGAATAAAAATGGAATTTAGGCTACCAGCACAGTTTATAGCTATGCAACATCATTTTATCCATGTTAATAGATAACAGTGTGCTATTCATTGTCAGGAATCACGTAAGGACATCTGCTAGAGATGACTCAATAACTGCTATCATTTAACATCTGTTACAAACTTCCCCTCTGACATGTTTCCTTTTCTCTCGGCTAAAGGGTGATGGTTGCAGCGTTGATCATGCTGGCCTTGGTTGCCTTCACAAACTACCTGGTCATATTCTTCTCCTGTTATGGACTCAAAGAGTACGGAGCCTGGCTGAACAAGTACCACACCGCAGATCTATGGTGCATCCGAGTGCTGGTGAGGGTCCTTCAAACACAAGCGATTGTTTTTGAGAGTTCTGCTTGCTGGGATAAAGCAATACATGGTGTTAAATCCAGGAAATATATTAATCAAAATCACAATCACTGTCAGAAAACTTCACTGATCCTGAAACTGCAGAGACATAGAAACAAGAATGGTATCGTCATAAAAAAAAAATCTGAAAAAAAAACTCAGTATAAAACATTCTGGATATAAATGCTATTTATAAATAACATTAAATGAAATCTAACCAACAAGGTGGTACTTAGGGGTATGAAGAGGATTCAAGAGGATATAAAGTGGGGTGGGGACAAAAAATTTAGGAGTCTGAAGTATATTCTCAGAGTCAAGACAACATAAAAGCCATCACCAAATTTATACCACACACAAAGCCTCTCTCTCCTATTTTAAGGCGTGAAGGCAGGAGCTTTGGATGCTAGAGGGGGTTAAAACAGTCCTCTCCATGTAAACATTTATTGAAGATATTTTTTTACAGAGTCTGGGCCTAATCCCACCTTCCCTTATGTGGGAAATCCTGCCCCCATATTTGAGAGTAAATGTTAGACTCAAGAAGAGCAGGAGTTCGCGGAGGCCCAAGTGAGATCACGCAGTTGTCTGCAAAAGTTTCGACACCCCTGATGAGGAGATGTGTTTTGTTGAATTAATTGAAAATAAGTGCACGTCCTCTACAGATACATTTTTAATGCACAGTTGCTCTTAATTGTTGAATTTCACATATAGGGAAGAAAAATCACAAACAGGAAATAAAGCCTGAGCTAAAGTTATGGCTCCAATATGTTCAACTCAACAAGTAAATTGAAACAGTGCAGTACAGCTTGCAGAAACAAAAGCAACATTAAAGTGCACACTCTGTAGAGGTTCTCGCTTTTTTCTTATTTTCATGAAGAAAATGAATAAATCCCCTGTCATCAGTAGGTTATTTGGTCATGACAGTGGAAGCCTGGAGACTTAAAGCACATAATTGTACAAAACTGGGTGGGATGGGTGTCCTTGCATGGTCCCTGGATACCCCCCCATCACTCATGATGGGCATTTCAATATACTCTAAATGTACTTTGAAAACAAAATGCTGTGGTCAGTATGACAGGTGAGATAAATATTATAGATTTTAAAAAAAAATGTGGTTGAAGCCATTTACTAGTTAAACGTAGTTTGGAGTTTTTGCAAGTAATAGTGATATAAGAGGATGGCAGGCGTGATAATATTTTTGCACAATCAGTGAATATACCAGAACTGACAGCTGGTGCTTCCACCGAACATGGGCGCAAGCATTTTTTCAAAGATACAGTGCTGGATTCATTAAATGTATTCGGGTAGGATCCATAAGTTTTGCCATCCTCTACATGTCGAATATCAAAAATAAATGCCTCACAATAAAAGCTGGAAGAAGTTTTATTTTATTAGTTTCATTCAGTTACTAGTATTAAATTAGATAAATTTGTAACCTTGTTGTGAATGTTCTATGTAGCAGAATTCCTTAACCTTCTTCTTCTGTTGCAACACAGTGGGTGGCTGTGGCCTAAGCCAGGAGATTGTAATAATCTTTTTAATAATTATTAGAATGGTTAATAGCAGTGATGTCTCTTTAATGTCTTTTAGCTTTCTATACCTAAACTTTTTTAATGTCACTTTGTACATCTGGAGGGTGGATGATTGGGGGACTGAGGGTTTGAGAAGGGTGCACAGAGAGTTCTAGGTCTCGACTTTTGTCCGGGTGGAAACAAAAAATGGGTGGGACAAAAGTCTGTTGTGGGGACATGCCCCCTACCCAACCTACCCAACCACCCCCATTAAAGCCTCAGAAATCTCTGGAAATCTACTCTGTATGTAATAACAATAAAATAATGATAATAATAATAACAACAACAACAACAATAACAATAATAATCCATTTTATTTATGGGCATATTTCAATGTACACCTTACAATAGTCACACATACAGGAGTTTGCAAGAGTGTAACAGGACATAAAATGCAGTTTAATACGTTAAAATAATATACTAGCATAAAGTATAACCAAGTTTAAAAATGTGTGTTTTAAATATAGTATCCTACCTACGCAAAATTGGTTAAAACTGTATTTCAGTGTTTGCTGCTTTTAAAGCCTTGAACTCTGATTCAGGTCCAGAATGGCCTGGCTGTGTACACGACATGGACAACCATAGCCACCTTGATCAACCTGGCCATCGCAGTGTGTTATGAGGCCGGGATGAGTGGAACGGACGCAGGAACCCTGTCCCTGTCCTTGCTCTTGGTGGAGGTGGTGGTCTGGTAAGATACTTTACTGCACTTTAAGCTAAACCTTTATTAGTGCCACAAGTGGAAAATGTATGCCTCAGAAAATGGACAGTACAATAGAGTATATATATACAAAAATGTAATATAATGTAATATACGTATATTTATGTTGGAGAAGATAAGATTAGATGTAATTGTATATATCCTGAGGGAATTTCTTCTGTCCTTGGGATGCTTAGTGCAATAAGATGAATAAAAGGTAATAACACAATAACACAATAATGCAACAACATTATTGTAATAAAATACCTTTAAAAGTGATGTTTCTGTGCGTAAGATTTAGTGTACAGTACCAGCAGACCAGTAGTGCAAAGGGGTTTATAAAAGTGACATAGAAGAATAAATATATAATAAATTAATTTGATAAATAGCAAGAGATGATGAAGGGATGACATTAACATCCAGTAAGGAAGAAGAGAAAAAAAGAGGAGCGTATGTAAGGTGTGTGTGTTGATCTATACCTTTGTCCTCAGGTTTGTTCTGGAGAACTTTGTGATTGACAAGCATGTGCGCTACATCCTGACCATCTACCCTGTGGTCATCGTGGCTTTATCTGGAAATATGACCAAAAACTTTGACCCCTCATCTCCTAGCCGCAATGGCATATTCATCGGTGAGTGAAAATGAACAAGCTCTGAGCTTTGCTGTGACTAACAAGCACTGGAAACCAATGATTTTAGCAGAATGGGACATATTTCCATGGCTAACACGCTAACAAGCAATGAATGCTTATACCCCACCAGTTAGCACTGTGCATAAATCATCACACACTCGCCTTACGATGTTTATTGCTTGGGTTTACACGAGGGATGTTCTGATCCGATCACGTGGTTTCAGACTCGATCGGAATCGGCCTTTACCTCCCGATCAGGACTCGGGTATATGTTGTTGTGTCAGGTCCGTCTTGACCCCGCAGTCACTCGCCAGAGTACTACAGACTCTTACCCTGGACGTGAGTGACTTAGTGGTGATTAGGGGGCGTGGCAGGTGGCAGGTGCCCAGCACGCTGCGGCTTGCCACGTCTCTGATCACATGAACACCTGTGGGTGATTCCTGAATGAAATTGGGTGTCATTGTCTGCATTGTGTGTTTGGAGGAGTGTGTAGACGAGTCAGCTCACGCTGCAGGATAGTTTGAAGAGGAGAGAAAAAATGCCTCGAGTCGTGACAGCACGAAGGCGCAGGACATCGCAGCCAAGATAGCACAAATGATCGCAATGAGGGACTTGACACTCGCCTTAGTGTAGTATATAGAAGTATCGGACCGGGACTCGGTATCGGCAGATACTCACAATCAAATGACTCGGACACGAGGGCAAAAAAACCTGATCGGGCATCCCTAGTTTATACATAATGCTAATTGAATTCCATTGTGCATAAATGATCCCAAACACACCTAATAATAATAATCACCGATAATCATCTGGACAAAGAGGTCATGGGTTTGAATCCTATCTTCAGCACCACCACTGTGTTCCTGAGCAAGACCCTTAAGTTGCTCCAAGGGGACTGTCCCCTGTAGTTAGGCAATGGAATTCTCTTTGGATAAAAGCGTGTGATAAATGCTGAAAAATGTATACTTATTTTCATTTTGTTTTTAAGTTGTTATCATAAGTGATGTGTTCTTTGTTCCTCAGCGGTCCTGCTGGCTCTAGCCTGTGTGCTGTTTGTAGTGAAGGTCTGTCTGGTGGTCTACAGACACCTGAAACAACCTCTCTACAGCCATGAGGAGGAAATTGTGTCACCAGTGGAAGCAGCTGAAAGGCAGATGAAGATCTTTATGTGATCAGAATTCAGTTGAAGAAGGATGTGCTGAGCTGTGCTGTGTCACCGTTTTCTGAGTCACACTGTAATGCAATAGAACAGAAGTATTATCTATACATTCATCTTTCTATATGTATATCTTATTTTTTGTTATTATTATTATTTATGTATAATTGTGCTATATGTGCATATTTTGCAGTACAGTATGCTTCATTGATCCTTTTTCTTATTTTTTTAATAATGAAAATAGCTTGAGCTTTAATATTATGAGCCTATTATAAAAACCTGAAGAGCGTTTCATAATCAGGGAGTTACTACAAATTAATAAGTCCTTAAAATGCACTTGAAGTATTTTATTTAACTTTTGGTCTGTCATCATGTACATTATTTTTGTTCAGAAACCTTGTTAAATAAAATCTTGAAATGCTGTCAACTGTTTGGTGCATGACATTTCAATCTATTGTTGAATCAAATAGTAGTTATAAAAATGCAAAGTTATTAAAAGGCTGAAATTTTGAGCAGTGGTGCAGTTCTCAATCAGTAAAGCTATAAAGTCTAATGAGTAATGTGGGTCCCTTACAAGGGATTCATATTATATCCCTGATCACAATAAGAATAAAAATCATCATTGTTATAATAATGAAGATTATTATTTATATTATTTCTAATATATTAATGATAATGATGATGATGATTATTATTATAATGATACACTATATCAGGCATCAACAAATGGCGGACCGCGGTCCTGATCATACCGAGTGAATTTTCTGTCTGGAACCGTGACCACTCTGGTAAATTCACAAGCTTTTCATGGAATATTTTTTGGGCGGTCGTGGCTACTGACAGCGGGTGCTGCTAATCCAGTTAAGACAACAACAGCTTCACTCGCTAGTTTACTAGTGATGGAAAGTTCGGCTTATTTCAGAAAGCCGTTTCTTCTGGCA
>JBBMFX010585761.1:0-13717 GCA_037832545.1 Rhabdalestes septentrionalis | reverse complement strand
TTTACAAAACCGATAACGGATTATGGTAACATGCTTAAATATCGGGAAAAATATCGGTAAATCGATATATCAGTCTATCTCTAATTTCTACATTATTTTTGTACATGACAAGAATTTCCAGACAGAATTTGTCTTTTCTGTCCTAAGTAAATGATACAACACGATGAATTATTCAAAACATTATTTTTGTATAATAAGCATAATCAAGAGGGCTTTCCCTTTCTCAAAAGCCAATTCTGATTCCAACTGATTAACTACGAGTCGAGTTATTAAGTGATAAGACTTTTGTCAGGCACTGTATACATATATATATATATATATATATATATATATATATATGTTTCTACTAGTATTTCTACCCACCACAGCATTAAAATCACTGGCCGGTAAAGTGAATTTGATTATCAGTGAATACTGATCATGTTCACAGTGTTAGGCAGCAAGTGAACAATCGGTGGTATATCTCACATTAACACAAATGGATTTGTGTCAGGTGACAGACAGCCGTGAGATAGTACCAGCTTTAAATTTAAAAGTCTGAATGTCTGAGACACAGTAAAAATACAAGAAATTTTGAAATTTTAGGTTACAGAATTGGGATTCCCATGTCTTTTATTGTAATTTCTCTTTGCAACTTCAGTTAATTTCAATGGACTCATATTTCAAAAAAAAATTTACCCAGGCTACCTGTCCATTAACTGAAGCATTTGCCCATTGTTTTTTTTATTATAACTGTTATGAGTCAATTACTTTTCCATTGTCCTCCAGTTTACATTATTGTTGTTTTAATTGTGTTTTTATTGTTCATAGAGGCAGATAGATAACAGATGAGTAAGACAGACATAAACTGAAAACATGCTGCATCCAGTCCTGAGTGCACATTGCTTCAATTTAATGTGGGCAGACAGCCAGTTAAGTGTAAAGGTTATGCATTTTTTGAAAAGGTTGACGTTTGCCACCACTAGATGTCATCACTTCCTTAAAAATGTGTAAACACAAATCTCTTACATGAGAAATCAACTGGACCGTAGAAAAACTAAGGCTGTGAAGAAATTTTCATTCCAGTTTCTATTTCGTCATTTTTCTTTGTTGGAAATCCTGGCCCAGATGATAAACCCCAAAGTTTCAGACAAACATCGTGCATCTTGGGATACTAGTATGGCATACTGGGCTATTTAGATGTCTTTTATTCTGAAACGTCATTGCTTGATTTTAGCATGACACCAGGCTGGACAAAGATGCATTCATGGTCTCACAGCTTGTAAAAGTGGTGGGTAATATAGCTACATGATTTATCTACAGATTTGACTGTTATTGCATATTGTGAACTTTTGCACCAATGACAGATGCCATCTTCATGCAAGCATTCATCAGTATGCAAATGTGCAGCCTTGAAGGACAGAAATTGGAGATTTCTGTGTCAGCTTGTGTGATTTCAACAGGTTTCAGAGAGTAGGAGGGGTGAATTTGCTTGGCACTCTCTCTCTCTCTCTCTCTCTCTCTCTCTCTTTCTCTCTCTCTCTCTCTCTCTCTTTCTTTCTTTCTCTCTCTCTCTCTCTTTCTCTCTCTCTCTCTCTCTCTCTCTCTCTCAATTGGAGTAGGAGTAGCTTGCCACCAGAATCTCAAGCTAGTAGCTGAGATCTGAGATTAAGATATGTGGACTCTGCTATAACAATTTCAACAGCTATAACCTTGCTGGTACAGTATAGTGAGCTGCCTTATATTGCTATTTAATATACAGAGACAAAGTGACATTTTTTACTATGTGATAAATATTCCCCAGTTTATCTGTTTTTGTCCTTTATTCTGAAAAAAAGGCAAAATAATAAATATTTAAAAAAATGCTACAATGACTAACAAGATCCTAGATCAAGGATGGAAAGTACATGGGGACATTAAATTGAAAGTGAAATATATCACTAGCTGTTAATTACTCATCCTTTTCTTCAGTCTTTTCTGGAAATGTCTCTTATTTTGTGACTAGTTGAATGTCAAGTTTGTGCTATGGTATATTTAAAAAAATAAAATAAAATACGTGCATTTTACCCAAGTATAGCACACTGTTAAAAGACCTTGGAATTTATTTTCAAAGTGTTCAATCCAACACCAAATAATATTGATATTAATAACACTGTAGTAATATATGAGATGTTCTTTGTTGCACATAAGAAGGGAAATTATTTCCCACGTTTATTTAGCCTTATATTTTACATTTTTCACCTTTCGACAAACGGGAAGGAGAAATACTACTGGCAGACTGCGGGTTGAAGTAATTTACAAACCTCTGTGTGGTGAATGTGTTTCTATGTGTCTACCCTGAGATGGACTGGTGACCTGTCCAGGGTATTTCTATGTCTTTCACTCTATGAATGCTAGGATAGGCTCCAGCACCCCCTTAACCCTGGTTAAGGATAAGTGGCTCAGATGATGGATGGATTGATGACCTGCATGTGGCTGTCTGTGTAAAAGCCAAAGGAATGCAAAAGTGGGGGTGGTCCTTTTTCACCTTTTCAGCATCGGATTTGCACATAGATATTTAAGATAATCCTTGCAGAAAAACATTAATGCTTTCATATGGGGATCAGAAAGTAGTTTTAGTATTGGAAGTATCGATCCATCCATCCCTGCCCGGAAATGATCCATCCGCAATATTGACGATGCATCAGTTGTTAAAGCACCATGAATAGTCAGTGAGAACATCCTATGATGCATTGCAACATCACTGCATTGAGACCCAGAAGGCGCAGTTTTGAGTTAGTAGTCAAAATGTAATCCTTGCGGGTGAACTTGCAGTCACATGAACAATTTTGGACATGGATTGAGCCTAACACTTGTTTAGTCCTTTTAATTTGTACCTTCAAATTCAGGTAAGATAAGATAAGATAAGATAAGATAAGATAAGACAAGATAACATAAGATAAGATAAGTGGGAAATTTGCATTGTCAAGGCAGAACAAAATTAAGAGAAGCAAAGACTATAGAATGTATATGTAAACATAGATGTGTGTATGTATGTATGTACACATTGAGTATATACATGTGTACATGAACAGAGTGAATATATAAATAAATGTAAAAACATTTTGGATATATATACAGGTACACAATGGAGTGACAGTAATGATACAACAGTAATGGTAAAAACAACTTAGCTCAAAATGTCTTCCCCAAAAAAAGAAGGTCCATTTATGCACTGACATTGAGAAACACTAATAAACTTATGAAATTGCAAAGGGAATGTCTCCCTATTTCACCAACCCTCCAACTCAAATATGTGTGTGTTTCTAGGCGGTCTCAGTGATTACATCCTGTCTGAAGCTGTTGAGAGATGGTCAATGCTAAGACAGTTGGAGTGAGTGAGTTTCACATGAAAAGGTTATTTCATCACATTTTGTGAATATTGCACCACAATATTCCAAATGGGTTTTGGTGAATTTAAAGACCATGGCATTATCCTGTAAATGTACTTATTTCCTGAGGACCGTAAGTTGCTGTAATTTCTAATAACTGGAGGCATTGAAAGAAATTATTTTACTTTATTTTAACCCAAACAAACCTAGAACATGACAGTGATGCTGCTCTTAATTTAATCTTTTAAAAGGTCCATATCATGGATAACTGAATTCCCCAAATTTTTAAAATGGGTGTTTTATGTAATATGTAGATGCTGTTAAAGTTACGAACTATAGCATTCACTCTTTATGACTCACATATAGAAAAATAAAACATTTCTGATGGCTGTAGTGTTGGCAGTTTGAAAAGATTTAGAACACAATTCTTGCTTCTGAAAGGATCTGCACAATAATTTCAAACTTTGAGATAATGAAGGATCCTTTGTAAAAAAAAAACCATAGTAATTATAGCAATTTATTTCCAAGCTTAAAGTTATTACATAATGATATGGCCGATAATATGAATTCTGGTTGAGCAAAATTTAGATTGGATGTGGATTAGATTTAGTTTACATACTCCAGTCTACAATTAAGGAAGCAATGCTATATAAAGGTAGGAGGTAGGAGAAGATTGTGATTGCTTAAGGTGTCTTGATTCAACAACATCACACAAATTTACAAAAGACCAAAATGGCATGTTTTACATCAGTGGGCTTTTTGCATAGTAAGAGGTACACATATTAAGAGCAAAACAGAAAATTGTTGTACAGCATACAGGAGCTGAGAATAAGGTGATTACATGACTAGACGCCAAAGTAAAATTTCATGCAAAATCTGTCATTTTCAGAAATGGTTTTAATTTATGAATTTTAAAGTTTGCAATGAAGTTTCTAAACCACAAATTAAATATAGAATTGAACTGCTTACAAAATCAAACAAACGGAACAGACTGACTCCTTATAGTCAGGCATTAGCAATGTCAAATCCTTTCTATGTATTTAACCCATTCACCAAGTGAAGTAGTGGGCTGCCACCAATGGAAATTTTCTTCAAATCAAACTGAACATTTAATTTAGAAACATTTGAAACTTCTAGTAGATGAATGCCCATTCAATTCAAAGTGTTCAGTAAAAAATCATTAGAAACCAGCACTGTTTCTGCTGATGACATTACCTGTCTTTGGTTACCATTATTTATAGCAGCATGTGCTTTTTACATAGAGTACCACATCTTTCTTACATCATTTGTACTTTATGAATTGTGAACAATTGTGAGTTTTATTTTTAAAGAATGTGTGATTGTGTGTATGTGTATATTTTGCATTGCCTGGTGGAATAGTTTATGGTTTTAGGGATTTGTGTGGAGTGCTTATGTACAGAGTGAGCTTGGTATGAGGAGGGGGGGTGCATGTACAGTCCGCAGGAGGAAGCAGAGTGGCTGTTAGAATCACTGCGGGGGAAATGTGGGCGCTGTACCAATGGGTTAATGCTGCCTTCTTTGCCCACAGCTCTCAGACCACCTACGCCAGAAACACACTCCAGCACCAACTCGATAAGGTGTGTGAGAGTGGGTCTTTATATTAGGTGTGTTGCCTGCATGTGTACACATCTATTGTCTTGGGATACAGTGTGTGTGTGAATTCATGTATTTAAATCTTTACTGGGGATCCATGCCCAGTGTGTCTGGTATGACATTTACATTTACATTTGAATATGTTCTTAACCAGAACAGGATAGATCTGTGCTGTGTAGTCCACAAAAGATGATCTCACTCTAGCAAACCTAGACTTAAAATTTAGAGCTGCTAGTAGATTAAGATTCTACCAGAGACGGTTTAGTCCTCCACGAGGGACCTAAAAGATTACACATGCAAAGAAGGGAGTATTTTGTGAAGTTTGTGTTAATTCGTTGAACTTGTAGTTCTGATGAGTGCTCAATGAAGAGGTGGATCTTCAGTTTTCTCTTCAATTTATTTAAATCAATGACAATTTATGTGAAACACAAGATAACGCATTTATTTCAGTTTTGATTCCAAATTACTTGGATACTGTAAAATATTTTGTGACAGTAGGCTGTGATGCAGCTTCATAGCAGGCTAGTCTTCGCTCCCCACGCACATCAGTGAACTTTGGGCGATTTGATCATTAGCAGTCCCTCCTTGGAGCACTTTTGGTAGATAATAACCATTGCAAACCAGGAACACCTTACAAGTCCTGCAGTTATGGAGATTTTCTTACCCAGGTGTCTAGACATCACAGTTGGTCAGCGTGTCTCAGATGCTTACACTAATCTTTTTGTCTTGAAGAACTGACTCTTCGCTTGCTACCTAAAATATCCCACCCCTTGATATGTGCCATTGTATTGAGCTGATCATTGTATTTCAAATTTTATGACAAATTTTGTTATGGCCGTGCCTTTTGAGCCTTTTTCCTTGCCTTCCAGTAGGAGAGTATTGAGCCCCTACACTTCTATGTCCCTCTGTTTGGTCTCTCATTTTGGGATCTCCTACTCCCCTAATTACCTGTTTTGCATGTCAGCCTCTCCTTACTTCTACCCAGCCTGAACTGGACTCTGGCAGCCACTCTCCATCATGCCTACATGCTAGCAAAGTAAAATAAAGTGGCTGAAATAGTCATGTATGAACACACTACAGCACAACACTTTTGTTTGTATTTGGAATAAAATCTGAGTGCATCGTTTACCCAGGCTAACCATAATATAACAAATGACTATATACTGCAAGCAATTGCCATTGGTTACATTTTCAAATGCTGAATTAGAGGAATCAACCACTCATGGGTGGGACAAATCTCATGATGGCAAAAGTCACACTGGGCCTCCTGGGTGTTCTAGATACACTGCATTGCCAAAAGTATTCAGTTACCTACCTTTACACGCATGGCCCACAGTGTCTGCTCTAATTAATCCCAAAGGTGTTATCGGGTTTAGGTCAAGACTGTGTAGACCAGTCAAATTCTTCCACACCAACGTCACTCATCCATGTCTTTACGGACCTTGCTTTGTGCATTGGTGCACAGTTTTGTTAGAACAGGAAGGTTTCCACAAGGTTGGGAGCATGAAATTGTCCAAAATCTCTTGGTATGCTGCAGCATTCAAATTTACTTTCACTGAAACTAAGGGGCCAAGCCCAGCTCCTAAAAAACAACCCTACACCAGAACCCCCCTCTCCACAAATTTTACACTTGGAATAATGTGGTCAGCCAAGTACTCTTCTCCTAGCAACTGCCAAACCCAGATTTGTCTATCAGCTTGCCAGATGGAGAAGTGTGATTCATCACACCAGAGAATGCAGTGGTGGCGTGCTTTACACCACTGCATCTAGCACTTTGCATTGCGCTTGGGGATGCGTGGCTTGGATGCAGCTACTTGGCCATGGAAACCCAATCTATGAGGCTCTCTATGCTCTTCTTGGGCTAATCTGAAGGCCACATGAAGTTTGGAGGTCTGTGGCATTTAATTCTGCTGAAAGTCTGCAACCTTTGTGCACTATGTGCCCCAGCATCCGCTGACCACGCTACATCAGTTTTTGTGGCCTACCACTTTGAGGTTGACTTATTGTCGTTCCCAATCTCTTCCACTTTATTATAATATCACTGACAGTACACTGTTGAATATTAAGTAATGAGGAAATTTCACAACTAGAAATTTTGCACAGGTGGCATCCTATTAGAGTACCTATTCTTTCACATGTGTTTGTAAAAACGGTCTGCAGGCCTAGGCGAATTAAGTTATACACTGTGGCCATGGAAGTGACAGGAACACCTGAATTTTACTATTTTGATGTGTGAGTGAGTAAATTTGGCAAACTAGTGTATAAAACTGATCGTAAATAAGTGTGTTAATATCAGCTGCTGATAGAAGTACGACATAAAAATTCAAACAAATTCATTAATGATATGATGATATGAATGTATTATACATTCATATGTTAATGAATGTGTTTATAAGCTTTATATACCTGTGTTTAATCAAGAAAATCCATTAAATGTTAATGCATAGTGCTAACATATTATTGGAGCAAAATGTACAGTTTTTTAATCTGGTTCTAAAAGTCACAACTTGCAACTGAGGTGCCTGCATATCATTATTTCCCTACACTGTTACTGCAGTTGTAGTTTTATAAGGCTCAGTGTGAACATTTTCATGCACATCTGCAAAGCAGCTTTTGTGAGCCTATGTTCGCCAAAGTGAGAATTGAAAGGAGAATACAGATTTTGTGGATGCTGCTGTTGGCTGAGAAGGCGCACGTGTGTGTGTGTGTGAATTTAAAATGTATGTGCTGTTATGTGTCAAGCACAGCTTTTGTTTGGCTTTGTTGCTCAGACGTTGAAAGAGATGTGTGAGACAGAAAGAAGCATCGCCCAGCTGGAGGCAGTGCTGAAGGAGAAGCAGGCCCGGCTATGAGTGGTGCAGAGCTGGCTACTAGAGTGAGCCAAGAGACCCTCCTTGGAGCTTTGCTGCAAGCCACCACACACTGGGTTCATTACATACATTCGAAACACCTGTGTGTTCTGTTTTTCTGATTCACACATGCTGGCAGATCAAAACTAGAAGAAAACCCAAGAGCAGAAATCTGGTTCCTGACTTCAGTAATAGATGTGGACTCTAGTCATTGACTCTGACTCGAGGTGCAGGGATCTCGACCAACCTGACTTGAGACTTGACTTGGCCCTAAACCCACTCATAACTGGACTCAGACTCATCCTAAAACAACTCATGAATGGTCTCAGACTCATCATACACAGTCAAAGTGAAAGTGAAAGAGCTGGATAATGGTTAAGATACTAGTTAAGGTCTGAATATGTGAATCTGTTTGTGTGTGTGCATTTGTTGCTTCCCTCTCCCAGGCTGTTGGAGGAGGTGCAGTGTATCCAGGACACTGTGTTTGTTGCGTCAGCATGTGTGAGGCCCACGCGATGCTCCAGACACTTGCTCAGAATAGGAGTGTGCTGGAACAGGAGCTGCAGAGCAAAGCTCAGGCGCTTCACATTGACCATCACAATTGCATGGAACTCTTGCTAAATCCTACACCAGCAACCTGCAGCTGCTAGGTAAACACACTCACAGACACACACAGACAGATACAGACTCACACACATTTATATACACATGTAAACACCTCCATTTGATGGTTCAAGTAGGAATCAATTTTTCATAGATCTCTCATCCTGAATGTAATAAATCAGACAAATCATTGTTGGTGTCGCATGTTTCCTCAATTAGTTTTGTATTAGCAATACACAGAAGCTCTTGCACAGCTAGAAGCATTGTACAGAATCAACTAGCACTTGCCTCAAACTGCGCTGAGTTATTAAAGAGTAACAATGCCCTACTAGTTTTACATAGTCTGAAAAAAGCAAAATGTTAAAAAATGTGAGGGGCAGTTCAGATACTGGCACTATTCCAACTCTTAATTGTCTGACAATGCTGTGCTTATACACAGCTATTTTTGGAGGTATATTTTCCCCCACAGGAATGAATGATGGGCATATGTGCCCCATGAATATCAGAATGATACACACTGTGAACACTGTATCAGCAATGTGGAATGCTACTTAGCAACACCCTGAATACCATAGCAACCACCTAGCATCTATCAGGCATTTACTTAAGCTGCCCATTCACTCTCCAATTTAGGAAATGCACTTTTCTAGTTATTACAAACCAGCATCATTACTCTTTATCTACTCTATAACCTATTTGCTCGTGTGGTTTTTGACACTACAACATACATGTATAAAAATGGAAGCGTATGGTTCAGTGCTATAAACAAGACACTCTGGTAGATGTTTCTGTCTATGCTTATCAAAGACAGCAGTGTCAGAAGGCATAAAAGCCCGTCTTCCTGCTCACATTTAGACAAGTATGTGAAGATTTAGACATGCACATTACATGATGTTAACGAGCAGAGGTAAGCATTACTCAATAAATGCCAAACATTTTCAAAGTGGCTACAGTGAGTGTAAGGGGTCAATTATATAATTTTGACTTTTATTACAATTTTAAATGCATGCAGGCTGCATGGCCACATACCGTGCTTATGATCACATTGACCCTCTACACATACCCCCCACCCCCTACCCCATTCACACGCTATGCCTAATAAATCATTGACTGGCAGAACAATGTTTCCAGCTAATCTTAATGAACGGGGTGACTGTTACAAATGCCACTGTCCTCGCCTCCTTTTTGCGGCAAATTTGAGGCTGTAAATCATTTGGGTCAGAGTCCCACACCTCAACGATTCGGTCTAAGGGGCCGATTTAACAAGCTTTTCCAGCATTGTTGTTAGCCTCGTGGTGGCCCAAAGCTGTCAGGCAGCATCTTTCAGTATTTATCAAGGTGGCTGGTGCAGCTGATATTGTGCAAGTTGAGGAACTTTGGAAGCAGGCCTTCTGATAAGGAGGGAATTAGCATTTTCGGCAAAATTTAGCATAACTGAATCATAAAAAGGTGAGAAATACTTTTGTGAAAATATTGAGATTGTGGGCTGAAAGTTTTCCTTTTATACAAAACCTTGGCAGAAATATATGGAAGCTGAGAAGACAAATGTAGTTTCAATGATTTTCTTTACAATTAACCATTGGTAGCACTTTATAATAACTACTCCATTTTAAGCATTTATTAAGCATTGGTTAAGTCTTAGTTAATACTTTGTTAATCATGTTTTAGTAATTATCTCTTAGTTTTTCTCATCAGTTAATCATTACTAACCATAACTTTTAATGCTTTGCCTGTGATGACTAAGTCCATCTAATGAATGTATTATTTTAATTTAGGAAATGCTTAAGAAATTATTCATCATGCGTCTGTATGTAGCTTTACTTAAGTACTGTTCATAACTTATTATGCATTTATTAATATCTTTTTTCAGTATTTGTTAAACTTTGTTTAACATTGTTTTATTATGTTACTGTTAAACCTTACGTGGCGGCCCTTCATGGATGCAATATTTTACGGATCTTCATTAAAAGTAGTTTATGTGTGAAAAAATGCTTTACAAACACTGACCAAAAGCAGGATGCATGAATAACTCAAGAGTTATGACTGGATAGTTAAGTATATTTTGGGAGCTCATCTAAAGAATGTCTTGTCTATGCTTGACAAAGCATTTACAAATAACTTGTTAGAGCTTACTCATCATTAACTCAAGAGTTACAACTAATTACTTAAATATTTTTTGGGAGCTCTTCTTAAGTGTGTCTTGTCTACACTTCATAAAACATCGACCTGTTGAAGCTTGCTCCTGATTAACTCAAGAGTTGTAACTAGTTACTTAAGTATAAGACAGAACACACCATGAAACCATATCAGAATGACAGGAAATATCAAATATTTATTTGAATATGGATCATATATAGAATATGCAGCCATATATATATATATATTAATGTTGGCAAAAGACCCGGTACTTCGATACCAAATCAGTACTAAAAAAAATAAAATGTTACGGTACCAGGTTTTCTGAAGTACCGGTGGTACCAGGCACCCTGTCTACCCGGTTCTTGCTGCGCTATCCGATAGGTGCTTATTGTGCAGTTGCGTCTTCTTCTTAAAAGCACAGAGACACATCATCTTAAAAGCACAAAGCCACATGTGGAAGTTATTTGTTTTTGCGTCTGAAGGCATCACCATTGATCACCAGAAACCCAATAATAGTATTAGAATACTGTTCAGTCATGGCATATTTTTTTTATTTAAACAAATGTTCAAGTTTATTGATCAGAAGAGTGTGTTATTCAGTCATGTTTAAGTATTGTTTGTTATTAATAAAAATAGCTTGTTGTTCAATTCATGTTTTTGTGTTTTGCTTTGGTACCGAAATTGGTACCGAGAACCGTGGATTTTTACTGGTATTGGTACCGAATACTTAACCAGGTATAAGTCACATATCACATATATCCAGCTTTGCAGAGCTGGAGGAATTAATCTAACCCTAACCGGTTAGCTTAATTAGCAATATATACACATAAATATATCCAAACAGATGCCTTTTGGGTTGTTACCATTTATTAATTCTCTGCAAGTTTGAAGTAATCAGTGAACAAATTTTGTCACCTGTATATGTTATATTTATGTAGTTTGTATGCTTTTTAAAAATATGTAAATTATTTGTAAATGTTTTGTAAAGCACAGACAAGACACACTTTTGAAAGTTCCCAAAATATACTTAACTATCCAACTATCTGGCATCCTACTTTTGGTTAGTATTTGTAAAACCTTTATTCACACAAACTACGTTTTAATAAAGGTCTGTGAAATATTGCATCCATGACAGATAGTCATGTAATAAATAAAATGTTAAAAATAATAAAACAATGTTAAATATAATAAAACAATGTTAAATACTGTTTGCCAAATACTGAACAAAAATATTAATACATGCTTAATAAATGATGAACAATATTTAAATAAAGCTACTTACAGATGCTTGATTAATAATTTCTTAAGCATTTCTTAAGTAAAACAATACATTCTTATGATGGACTTATTCATCACACACAAAACATTAATAGATATGTTTGTTACTGATTAACTGGTGAGAAATACCTAAGAGATCATTCCTAAAACATGATTAACAAAGTATTAACTAGGACTTTACCAATGCTTAATAAATGCTTAATAGGATGTAGTTATTATAAAGTGCTACCGAACCATTTCTCTACATTGAACTATTTCACTCAATGATTTTGTTCATATATCAATGACTGAATTATGCAGATGTCAAGGTAGAATTAAACTATCAGACCATCTTGGGATCCTGGGAAACTTGGTTTTGTGGTGTATTAAACCAGACATATTTCATGCAGAAAAATATATGAAGAAATGTCCAAAATATTTATGAAATATATAGTAAAAAACCTGCAATATATTTGCATAAATGTGAGCATTTATAACATATATTTTGAAACATAAGAAAATATATTATGTTTAATATGTCTTGTATTTAAATATATGAAAATTCAAATGACATGAAATTGTTAAGCAGTTTGGGGTGGACATAGTTGCAGGAGTCGGCTATGAGATAACGTTTTTAATTAGATATTTCTAAATCCAAAACAAAGTTTCACAGGACCTTTGCTCTGAGTCAAACTCAAAACACAGGCAGGGAGACTCTGCAGCAGAATCTACTGGCTCCATTCTCTGCAGAACTCTCCGGTTTGCTGCTGTCACAGACAGGTAAGAGAGGTGACCTGTGTGTCCCTGGGTTCTCAGCACTCCATGTGCGGGGGCTCAGATGATCTCTCTTACGATCACAGTCCTACTCTCTTCTCCTTACTTGTCCACCGGCCAGGTGACAACTCCAGCGATACTACGTTTTTAACAAGACTCACATTCAACATCACACACAGTAAGACTTGGGTGACCACACAAGGATTCTGAGGCACGGCTGGCTTTCTGAATCCATACCCACACACACAAAGACAATAAATCACAAACCAGTGTAACTCAAGACAGTTGGACGTGTCGCTAGGTGCCTATCAACACAGTAAGGAGTTAATGAAATCCCACTACCCACACCTGGGTTGCCTCGATGCCCATGATCAGACACACAGCAAACCATGAAGTCATCACTTCGTGCCCAGAGCCATGTGCCCCTAGTATTCAAGTGACAGGCTTCACTGTAGGTGTGACCGAGACAGACTAGACGTGACAAACTATATTACAAAATACATTTTGTGATGAAATTTTAGCTGATGGAAGTTATTCAGCTACAATGTTGCTAACAAAAATCTTGGCTGTTAATACATCCTCAAAACTATTCTCAACCTATTTAAATGTATCCAGCTTTCCATTACGGTGGCACAGACTTGTGAATCTGGTTTAGGACAAAGTACGATTACTGCACTCCTAACCCTGAGGTGGTTTGTTGTATAAAAAGTCTGCCTACACTGTTCAACTACACAATTATGTTTTTCATCTTTATATCTCACAGTCATACTGTGTCGTTAACCACAACCACAAATCTGCTTCACTTAAACCACAATGATGGTTTGTGGTTTAAGGGAAGTAATTACAGAAAAAAATTGCTGTTGATGTCCACTGCATGTAGCTATAATATCCTATACTAAAAATTTACACTCCAAATCTGTCTTGGCTGACTGACTGCATCTGGGGTTTGTGGGAAATTCCTATGAAATGGCCTTGTTATGAAAATGCATTTTGTTGAGCAGTTATTTGGATTTTTTTTTGGAGTCCCCACTGTATAAGAAGTAGATTTGTAGTCAAGACCGCCTAAACCAAGACCAAGACAATACCAAGACCAGAGGGTATCGAGACCAAGACAAGACCAAGGCCAAGACA
>JBBMFX010585752.1:0-13718 GCA_037832545.1 Rhabdalestes septentrionalis | reverse complement strand
GTGTGTGTGTGTGTGTGTGTGTGTGTGTGTGTGTGTGTGTGTGTGTGTGTGTGTGTGACAGGGTCATTGTGGTACTAGATATAGATTGAAGCCAGAGGACAGATCTCAGGGTCCCAGTCTGATGTTTATATTTGGCTCATGGACTTGAGTCACATAGGTTTAATCACAACCAGCTTCCAAACAGCGACACACCTCAACGCTACTGATGATTTAGGGCTTGAACTTTATTCTGCAGTCTGTATTACAGCAGGCGCTCGCGAAGCATGCTTAGTTCTGATAAACATAAAGAGGTCAGCTGGTTCCAGGAGTTTATTCTCACTACAGCAGTGTGTTTTACGTTTAACTGTACTCTATGGAGAATGCATTTTAAAAGTGAACACAGTAGTTTTTATTAAACAAATACTTTACTCTCAATTTACACTCATGCAATGCAATCTAATCTTGCAATCTATTCTTCATGGTGAGCTAATGGGAATAATATTTAAAAAACTGATTATTTTCCACCTTAATCTACAAATTGATATAAACTCAAATAAAAACTGTAGTACTCCATTTTTGAATTCATATTTAAATGTTCCTAATTGAACCATAGCTTAATTCTGTGAATTGTAACTGAGATTAACTTAATTGAGTTGAATAATTTATGGCATGTAATTTACCACACATCTGATAAGCTTAAAACTTTGTCATATTTGTAGTAAAGTTTTATACTGTGAATAATAACAGCACTTACTGAATTCAACAGTATTTACAGTATAGCAATTAAAAGTTTAAAGTTTACTTTTAAACTTTTTATGTTTGACAAAATTTAAAAAATACATATATGTTCTGTACAGTTTCTTCTCCCTTAAGTAGGAGATTGGGTAGAACCTTTACAGAAGTGTACTGGGTTCACTCATTGCACCCATGAGTTGTTCCCGTTCTATATTCAGATTGTGTGCAGAAGGGGTATGGGGTGATGACGTGGGAAGTGTTCTTGGTGGATTTAGCAGTTGAGCTCTCACTTTATCTGAGGAACAGCATCCACAAATGGATGAAGGCCAGGAAGACTCAAAGCCATCCCTTTCAAGTGCCATATTACTGACCTGGTATCACTTCTGGCACAAGTATTAGCACCCATCCAGGCTCAGTTTAGCGCTAAATCTTACCCATAGCAACCAATCACTCAGTATCGGCCTAGATAGTGTTTCATTTGCCAAGGCCATTTGAATAGGCTGGGTAGCCTCTTGACCACTAGAAAGTAAAGGGCAGATTAATTTAACCAACATTTTTCTAACTTTACTACACATGGTTGAAAGCTAGCTGCTAGCAATTTGCTTTATGAAACAGCTCAAGTATATTTTCTAGCTGCTGGCTTTTTTATCACCCATTGGAATCACATTACTACAAACAAGCTATTCTTCAGGGTAATTTTCAATATGTTAATTTAATTATATTACTATCTGATCTTGGCATTGAAATTTATAGAGCCGTCTAGCTCATTAATGTGGTCTAGCAACCTTTAAGGTGGTTGGATGTTTGCTTTTTTTAAAGTAAAATACAGCCAGACACATTTTTCATATGTGCCGTCTACATAGTGAGACCTGAACATGCTAACAGACGTCAACACCACTGTGTCAAGTTCATAGCTTTAGAATAGAATTTCAGTTCCCAAATGCCTGGAATCTCCTCAAATTCTCCTCAAGCATATTTTGTTTAACCACGTGACCAGGTTAATGTTCAGCTGGTCAACCCCCTTGAGTAACAATGACCATCAAAGACCAACTGAGGCCACCTGAAACCAGCCAGGAGGATGTAGCTGAATTTTTCAGTAGTATTTGAACTCTCCAGCTAACTTACCCTGAGCTGCAAGCTTTTTCACCCAAACCATCGCTTTCTGGGCCAAACATAAGCAACTCTAGTCTCCCAGCTCTCCGTCGAGGAACCTCAGACTGAGTAACAGTATCCCCAAATGGACGAAGGCCAGTGAGGACATGGCTGATCATCCTCTTTCTTACTGACCTAGTATCATTTTTGACATGAGTATTAACACTTGCCCCAGCTTAGAGCAGCGCTAATTCTCATCCATAGCAACCAGGCTCTCTACACAACCCTGGATAGTGTTTCATCTGCCAAGGCCATTTAAAAGAGGCTGGGCTGGGTAGCTGGTTATTCTAAAAAAGCGCTAACGTGGTGTATTCTGGCCCTGCAAAGTCTCTTGGAGCTTGACCTTGTCATAGAGGAAAGGTGAAAGCATAACTAATGCCGGGCAGATTACACTGGCCATTATGTCCATGGAAATGGGCCTCAAGGCAGCCCTCGAAGGACCCCTCCAACTCAGGGCCGATTAGCGCCTGGGTATTTAGGCCGGGTTTGTAACCCGAATCTCGAATGCTCTTTAAAATGACAAGGGAATTAGTGTCATTCCTGATGCCACTCATACCCCAAAGGACATACTGTCAGGTGCTAGCTAACAACCTACATTAGCATAGCTAGCATTTCGCTGTGAAGGTTAGACATAAAAAGTTCCAGGGTCTGTCAGTGGGTCTGATTAAAAATATACACATGCACTAGATCTTCATCACGTTCATGATGTCCAAACAAACTGAAATGTTTTCGAAGGACAGACACAAAAGTTAAATACCATCTTTTTGTCCATGTCTAATTGACACCTAATGTCTAATTTTACCAGTGTGAAGTTTGTTATTATTTGATGTGATTAAATTATAAATAATTAATATTATTTAAAGAAACAAATATAGAATGATCACTTGATAAAATCCTACATAATAAGAACAGAATATTGTTATATGTACTAGAATATTAATATATACTAGTATGTCAGCATACATTAGATATTACTATATTACAAACTAAATATAAATGGAATTAAGGAATACCTGTCTACAAATTAGTTGACCAATCTTACAACAATCTTAAATATTAGACATATAGAATAAATTTTAAATGATATATAAGATGACATGTTGATAACATGACACTACTTAAAATTATACTATCGGTATCCCACCCACAAATGTTTTTGTTTCATAGCTATCTGTTGCTAGGTTGGACAAGCTTTACGGACACTCTAAAAATACCAGTCAGCGTGATGAGGAACTGTAGTGCTCAAAACATGGACATTTAGAGTATCATAAATAACATTATTTCATTATTACATTTCATTAGCCTATGTTTGAAATATTTTATTGTTGGGGCAGATTGAGGTGTCCAACTCAGAGGCATAATATTATCATCAACTTAATGTTGCATTTTAAAGTTAAAGTTAAGCGTCTTTAAGATTAAATGAGAATATTGCCAGCTCTCTGTAAAAATTCACCCACTTAGCAACAATCACTATGAAAGAATGATTTGGGAGCTTGAATTAATGCTTTTGCAAGGTTGTGATTGGCCTCTGTTCAAAGGGTAGTTTTGATGCAAATGATGTTTTCAGAAAAGAGCACTGTGGCATAATTAATTGCAATAATGATCAATTATGGCCCTCCCCCTCACACTACTTGTGACCACACCAAAAAGTCTTTGTTTCTATTGTAGGGTTAATGATGTTTGCAGGTGAGCTGAATGTAGGTGTGTTAAAATATGATTCATTGTCTGCATAGGGGCTCCACAGTCCTACCAATCTCAGACTAATGACTTTGTGGTTTTTCCCCATTTGGCTTGTTGAAGTTCTGAAAGTGTTAGTCTTGTGTGGGCAGGTTTCTTTAACCTGCAGCTGAGCAAAGGACACATTGGGCATAAAAGAGTCCTATCCATCAGAAAATAAGAACTAGAAGGAGTCTAGAGCGAAGCTAGAGGAAAAGCCTCTCCCTGACACCTCGTTGCTGGAGCTGGTGGAGCTTTTCCTCACTTCAAAGCCTCCTAATGGCTCATAATTTACAGCCTCTTAAGCTAAAGAGCTGAAGGGGGTTTTGATTCTCTTGTAAATGGTCATTATTCATGACCCTGTCATCTCCCCCCTAACCCACTCCCAGTGACCACAGGGCTGACACATCCCAGCACCACTGGAAGGTGTGTGTGTGTGTGTGTGTGTGTGTGTGTTTGTGTGTGTTAATCGCTGATGTGAACTCCCAAAACGGTGGGAACACAAACACACCGAGGCATGATGTCACTGCATTCATATCCTTACTCAAACACAACACGGATTTAAAAATCTCACACTGAGCTTCATCTCAGGACCAGAGTAGGGCTGAGGGCAAAGAAGAGTGAATGTTCCAATGTTCCCTCTGTATCAGAAACTATTTGCACCCACTTTTGAGCCAGAATCAGGGTTGATGTGTGCAGATCAAGTGCAAATTAGTGAATTTGCCTCACCGGATGCATAGATCCCTTTTAAACTAGGGGCTTCTGCATCATTTTCCAGAGAGGACTTTTTACCTGCACCAGCCAACATTATTCATAGTATTGTGTCTTGAGCCACTGTTCATTTCTTTATATTTTGCTTTGAATCACTTTGTTGGGGGAAAACTACTGTTTGATGCTTGACAAACTGTCTTATGTTTGGCATATTAAGATTGAATGAAGAACAGGAACAGGAAGAAGAACAGGAATGAATGGTTGGCACTGCAAAGTGCCCGAAGATACAAGGTGTCTGGATATAGGAGTTCCACCAGTATACTGATCACTGCCAGATCATCTGGAATCATTTACACCTGTTTCTTCACTGGTTCAGGACTTCAGTTAGATGTGCTTTATTCTACTTGAATGATTCATATGTAGGTCCTTCATGAAGCCTGGAGAGGTGGAATGAAGGCTCGTCTGGTTGTATTGATTTGTACTGGGCCAGAGTTCTCACATCCCTCCATGCTTTATACTTTTCATCCAGTGCACTGGCAGATTAACGGAGAGCATCCCATACCTGGTAAAAGCTGTACATGTGAATGTAGATACTGAAAGTGATATTTTCAACGTACCACCATATCATTCAGTGGGTCCTTGGTCTATGAACATGAAGACAGTCACCACTTTTTAAACCAAACAGCTCAGAGTGCTTGTGTGTTGTATGCAGGCTTTCCTGTGTTCTCTCCTCCTTCCAACAAAAACTGCATCCCTGTAGACCAGATTCGCCCCTTTGGTGCCACGATTTTAAATGGGACAGTTGCACCAATATCCCATTTAACAACAAAATGCAACATTGACAGTTTCTAAGCAGACTGGGTTACTAAGCAAAACTACACTTTATGCATCCATTCATGAATTTTCTGTAACTGCGTCATTCATTTTCCTCAGTCCCATGAACCTATAATGCGGCCAACAGGCACGAGGCAGGGGTGCAAGCCCACCGCAGGACACTGCACATTAAATGACCTAAAAATTACCTAAAATGTTTACTATGCTGATTCCACATACAAAAAGCTAAAGATGTTGGAACCAAAAGTGAATAATTTTTAAACCAGCTAACCAGTAATGGTTCCTGGAAGTAACAAGCAATGGTTCCTCATAGAGCCACCCATTAACAGGTTATGTAGAAATAACTTTTGGTTCTACAACCAAATCCTTAAAAGTAATGCTAACATTCGCTGGTCTGACTTTCCAACTTTAGAGATTTACACCCAAGCTGGGAGCCCTGAAGAAACCTGTATTTTTAAGGGTGTAAATGTGGGCCCCTTACCTTTTCACAGACATGTGTGTTCAATCATCAAGTGCATCCTGGTGTTCATGGCTCTGAAAGAAACCCAACACAATCACACTCATTATCCACCATGCCTGGGCAGACTGACCACCTCACTGCTGACTCTTCACCAGCATTTTTGTACCGGTCCCTCCCCTCCACACAGCTTAATCTACACAGGTATCTGATCAGCGCAGATCTGAGCAGGCAGGTGGACGGGCCGGACGGGGGCGACGACTGACATCTCTTTTCATCTGCATCCAGAAGTGCCTCTGAATCTGGCTCTTTCATGTGATCCAGGTCCAGACGTCCTCGGAGAAAGAAAGTCCACTGAAAGAGTTTACTGATGACAAGTAGCACCTGCCAAACAGTAAAACTCAGAAGGCTGCCTTCAGACTGGCAGGCATTCAGTCTAGAGGTTCTTTACACTAAACTCATTCAAAGAAAGTTTCAGCCACAAACAGTACAGCTACAGAGTGACTGAACCACCATTATATCAACTGGGCGATTGAACCACCAATATAACCACAACTATATCTACTGGGACCCTAACACACCAATGGGACTCTAAAACACGAATATTTCTACTAGGACTCTCAACCACCAATACAGCCACTGGGCTACTGGCCCATTAATACAGCTACTGGGTCACTGATTTACCAGGACAGATACTGGGCCTTGGGCCCACCAGTACAATGACTGGACCACTGATTCACCAGTACCGCTATTGAGCCACTGAACCATGAAAACAGCTACTAGGCCTCTAAAGCATCAATACAATAATAAACTTTATATTGCAAAACCATTTTGTACATTCCTAAAATTATTATTGCATTTTTAGTAATATAAAAACTATATATGTGGTGTGAAGGTCCTGGTGAATGAAATACCTCAGAAGCCCTTAGGCTTCATGATTTAAGGGCGGCTCTTTAACATGTGTAAACACGGTGCTAGCAGCACATTACTGACCATGCTAGCGGCTGTTGTGAAAGACAGACACGCATACACACCCTTCTAGCTTTCCCACGCCCCTAGCCAAACACCAGCGCACTACACACGCACACACACACACTGATCTATGCAATCTCCTTTTAAACCCACAGGACAGCTGTGGACGGCGTCACTGCGATGAAACAGCGACAACTGCTAGCACAGCCACACACAAAATGGGGAATGAATTCACAAACACACACACACACACACACAGATCCACAGAACTGTCAGGTCAGAGTTAATCGGAGTTATTATACATTAGTTACTATTAAGAAACATATTGTTTGAATACAGTCAAAAGATTGGAGATACTCAGCATTTTTTAGGTTTTAATACCAATATCTTAAAAATAAGATTAATTTCGCACACTATGACTGAACCTTAACATGTGCAGTAATTCTATTATAAAGCTTACAGAGCAGAATCCGTTTCTTATGGTGTGTTACAATATTGTTTGTTCAGAGAAAAAGTTTTGGAACAGAAAGGGAACAAACACTGTCACCTGGCAAAGCGAATGGACTTACAAGAGCATGTTGTACCTTTGAAAGTATGTTTGTGTTGTCAGGACAACCCTTGGACAATCCACCAAGCGGTCGATTTGTCAACATCCTCCTTAATTAGTGACAGCTGAGTCCACGTCACGGACCGCTGACCAGGGGAAGAGACGTTTCTCCTAAATGCCTTACTGCGACTTTAAAAAGTGCTTCTTAAGTGTAAGTCCTAAATTGGGTCTGAGTTTTTGCCTCAGGTGGTGATTTAGGTTAATTCCCCTCTCTGACTTATCCTCTCTTCTGTCTCCCCTCTTCTTCCATCTCTCCCTCTCTCTCTTTCTTTCTTTTTCTCCCCCTCTCCTAATATCTCTCTCTCTTCCGTTCTATATTTTTCTCTTTCTTTTTCTCTTTCTTCACTCGTTCTCTCTCTCGTTCTTTCTTTCTTCTCTTTTTCTTTCCTCTCTTTCTGTCTCTCTCAACCTTTCTGTCTTTCTTCGCTTTATTTTTCACTTTGTCTCACTTTCCCCTTTTTTCTCTCTCTTTCTTTCCATCTGTCTATCTCCCACTCTCTCTCCCTTTATTTTTCTCTTTCTCTAATTCTCCATCTCTCTTTCTCTCTCCTCCTCTCTCCCTCTCTGTTTCACTCTCTCTCTCTTTTTTCTCCCTGTCTCTCTCCCTATCTGTCTCTCTGTCTCTTTTATTCCCTGTCTCTCTCTCTCTCAGACCAAACATAAGAACAGGACGTTATTAGTGGAGCGTCAGACTGGCTGTGTCCGTGGCGTTGAACCACCTGGGAAGACGTGACCTATGACCCCAGGCTTGTGCTTTTAATTAATGAGAGTCTTAACCACAGCCACAGGCGTCTGCAGCAGCAGCGGCCAGTAACTCATTCCAGTCACTCAATTACGAGTCCTTACAGAAAACCCTGATAGATTATTACTTCTGCTCCTGAACATCATCCCACAAAACCTCCAGTGATGCTCATGTTTATGCAGATGTTGATGGTAAAAGAGTAACTCTGAACTACATCACTTATCTTTGAGGATGATTTTGCCTCATGACCCCCTGCATGTTTCCCTCCACCATGAATGGATTAAAGTGTTGGCGCCTAAATCTTCTCAAAACTCTGGTAGTCAGGTGGCACAACCAGAAACATTTGATGGAATAACTTTCTGCAAGAAGTTTTTAGAACAATTCTGACTATAAGAATTGACCCCCTCTCCAAATGACTCTCTTTATTTCTTAACTGTTTAATTATGCACACATTTTGAAAATCAGACTATATAGATAATAAATAATTTATGTGCATATGATGTGTTTTTGATTTGACTGATATGAAAGGCTAGTAAAGATTTTTAAGGAATTAAAAATCCTGTTCACAACATGACCTGAACTAATTTCAGTAATAAAAAAGAATATGAAGAACTTGCAAAATATCTCTTAAGAGTTCAGTAAAAATAATGATACTACTAATAAGAAAAAGTATCATCATCATCATCATCATCATCATCAACACCAAACAGAATCAAGCATTTATAATATTGGTAGTTAAAACTGTAAATAATGATACATGCTCAGACTAAAATAATAGTAGTGAGAATAATTATAATATAGTAGTAAATAATAATCAGTCAAATGACTGCAGAATTATATGTATGATTGTGATTTCTTCATATTTTGATTACAAACATTTTTGTAATGTTGTATTGAGGAAAAGTTCTCCAGGCTTCCCGAAGGACTTTTTTTCCAGTCCAGTCCCTGAACCTGACCAGTTTCAGAAGAATGTTTCTTGTATGTTAACCCTCTCAGTTACCTAGCATGAAGAAATTACATCTAACTTAAGGCCTGAATCAGTGAAGAAACAGGAGCAGATGATTCCAGATGATCGAGTAGAGATCAGTATACTGGTGATGCTGAAAGTTGAGTGGTTTGAACATCATTATCTTGGCTCTTTGTAACTTTAGACACTTTGTAGCCTGTCACAGTAAAAGTATTGTTCCTCAATATGCCAAAGGTAGAAACTTTGACACCAACAAGATGGTTTCAAAGCAAAATATAAAGA
Organism: Rhabdalestes septentrionalis; assembly: GCA_037832545.1. NCBI lineage: Eukaryota > Metazoa > Chordata > Actinopteri > Characiformes > Alestidae > Rhabdalestes > Rhabdalestes septentrionalis. The sequence continues at coordinate 4,564 of JBBMFX010585752.1, read as the reverse complement.
ATAGTGGGTTGGTCATAACTTTGCACAGCACTGTACATTATCCCACTTAGACACAATTACAGCCTGGGGTGCTGGGAGAGTTTGTCTGGGGAACTCACGAGGTCACATTTGTTAAAGCAATCGGATTCAATCAGTGCTTCTAAACCCATCTTTAGTATACAGACCACGCTAGTGATCACAGGCTGAAGGCAAAGGTCAAGCTCAATGGCTCAGCTGTCCCAGCTATGGCTGGTATGCAATGTCTTTCTCTCTCTCTTTCTTTTTCTCTCTCTGTCTCCCTCACACACAGACCCTTTGCCTCTCACACACCATCACCCTGTAATTATTAAGCCTCAAAGCAGTTCAAAGTGCCAGGTCATTCACACATCCTCACGAGGGCGTCCACTCAGTAGACAGACAGCTGTTTGGATGGCACTGATGATGGTCCATGCATAAGAAGGGAGTCAAACTTTTCACACAGTCTTCATTTGAGGGACATGACGAGCCAGGGCTGGTTTTTCACGTAAGTGTTTACTTTTGAACTGAACATTTGGGCCTTAAACTAGTAGCTTAGGGTAAACACCTTAAAACACAGACGTCTAGCAGACTTACTGTCATTTTGCTGTGCTAGTTTTTAGGGCTGTCATTTAACATGTCAATATTGCGTTAATGTAATAAATTGTACCATTTTATTAACATAATCAAACAGGTTTCAGCCCAGATGCTCCCTATATGAATCTAAATCTCTTGTTTAAATGTACCTTTTAAACAGCTTTGAAAGAAAAAAAACCTTTAGATAAATCAATGAGGATCAAACTAACAAAAGTAACAGGAGAGTGGGCAACTCCAGAGCCTCCACTGTAGAAAAATATATTCTTTTTTTTAAGCAAAACACTTTGTTGGGTAAGGGGTTCTCACTATGCCACATTTGGGTGATGGGAAGGGAAGCTGAAACATTATTTTGCCCCACACACTTATACACTCCGGCATCATCAAAACTCACAAAACATTTAAGAGACAGGGCTACAAATTCTACATTTTGATCAAAGGTTACATCATAGAAAAAGGTAACATTCAAAATAAGATCTCTTCTTTGTCCAGCCTGTTTCTCCTAAACATAATATAAACAAACCTGTACAACATCTGAAATTTGTGATCAAAATCGATAAGAATAGCAAAAGTAGATTTTTTTTCTTTTGCATTTATTTCTCCTATCCCCCTATATGAGGTTTCGGGGAAACAAGTTACACTTCAATGATCTCCAAATAACAAGATGATATTTTTCTGATGAGACAAGAAAATATGGTCTTGGACAAAATCTTTTTCTGGGATATGATGAATCATGAATCATGAATAATATATATCATTTTAACAAAATGTTTTGTCATGTTTAGGTTTTACTACACAGCAGTAATTTTAAGCTAAAGTGATTAAAATTACTCTCAGAAAATCAAAAAATAGGACTTAAGGAGCAAAGCTACTCTTTCTCTAATAGAAGCATTTATGCTTACATTGTGCATCCACTGCTTGGCCTCCTAAACTTGCAGCCCTGAACGTGTCCTAGTTGGCACCATGAGCTTCAGCTTGTTGGAAGTATTTTGCGAAACCAATTTAAAGATGGCAGATTTCCGACTGCACAGAGTGCCATCATGCAGCGAGGTGCCGACCACAAGAACCAGGAGTAACAGCCAGGAATCCTCTGGCCCAAGTGGCTGATGTTTTCTTTTAGCACCAGTTTGTTGTGATTTAGCATGACAGAGACATATTAGCAGAGAATCGTGTTGCTTTTCATGTCCTTCTTCCATTTCATGCACAGAACTGAAAGAAACATTTAAAATATCAGATGTCCACAACTGTCTTTCTGTAGCCCATCAATTTGGCCATGTTTTACACTGAAGCTACAAGGCTAATATTGCAAACATTGGAAGATTATACCTCTCTAATTGCCATTGTTCTCATACGAAAGAAAAATTCAAAATAAGCTCTCTTCTTTTTCCAGCTTGTTTCTTCTAGACAGAACTGAGCTCAGTTAAACATCAATATGAAATTTAACCCTCACATTTCTCAAGGTTGAATGAGCTTTTCTCAAATACGAGCCCAATTTAAGATCTTAAAATGCTCTTTCTCTCATTACTCTCATCTTTATTTGTCCCATGTCATCAGATCTTCAGGTGTACCAGAATTTTAAAAACCTTCCTTTTATTATAAATGAACCTGAACACTGTCTGAAAAAATGACCAAAGTCAGAGAAAAAACTGAGACGCCAATGAAAACAGCCTAAGAACTTTCGTCTTAAATTCATTTTTAGGTCCTTATTTCTCCTTAATCGGGTAGTTTATGATAAACAAATGAGACTTCAATAATCACCAAATAAGAAGATGATTTACTTCTGAGGATACAAAGAAAAGATTGAGCCGCCGAACCTTCATGTGGGAGTGCAAACAAATAGACCTGCTCATGTAGTTTCTGACACCATATGACATTTAAATATAGGCCACGGGCATCAACGCCATTCAATCTGAAGGGGGCGTGTCACATTTCATAATTATTCATTTGGACCCACCCACATTTAACATAAAACATTAGTTCACCCAGTGCTGTTGAATCTTGAATCTTTCATGAAAGAATCCATTCCACTGAATCGATAAGAGAATATACACCACTGGAAATCCGCTCCAGGTTTGCCTCCAACTACCGTGTGTAAGTGATGCGAATCGTCAGTGCATAGACAGGTAATGTCAGCCCCATTGTGCGCAGAAAAAGCGTCCCAGGATGTGTTAAATGAATGTTCAGCTAAATAATAAAATATTAGTAGTAAGCTTTGCCTCATTTAGGCTACATAAATGGTAAACCAAGGGTATACTTGGTTGATGAACAATTATTTTCAATATTTGCTCCCTCCCCAAACACAACGGAAAGTAAGTCAAAATTTCCCAAAATGTCTTTTTATTTTTCTTCAGTGGAACTAAAACTAAATAAAAAATGAATACACAAATAAAAAGTAAAGTTCTCCCACAAAGTCAATGTTGGTCATAAATGGTGTCTAATTAATTGTATTATCTTAGGCATAGCAGTGGGTTTTAAAAACAGGCTGATGAATGTATAGACTAAATAAATGAAAAAATTAAACTTGTTGAAATGTTGAATCTGTCTCTAAAATAGTAATTGAATTAAGTCACTTTTGTAAAATTTGGTGTTTAACAACCTGTTAAAAATACACCAGAATGCAAGAAATGTAATTCATTAAAATTTTTCTGGGGGTGGCCCCAGACCCCCTGCCAGTGTGTACCAAACATTCTGAATGCTTCTGATGCCCTGCTATAGGCAAAACTACATGGCCTAAAACAGAAGCTATCCTGAGGTCTGAATTTTGTCCATATCTTATTTTGTAGGAAACAACATCACAAACCACAAATGACATCTTGAAACGGTTGACGTTATGCTAACTGGGCGAACAATAAATACAAGCTAATACGTATGGCTAACAACCTTCATTTGTGATCAACATCATTAGCATTCTGAGGTACATTATATCTTACTAACTTAAGCAGCAGGATTGTGTCCAATTCGGATTCCTAAAGGCGAAGGAATGTGGATGTGAGAATGAGAAGTCGCTCTGCACCACAGACGGTTGGTAAAAAAGCGTTAACGTCTAACAGATGTGTCCTGGCCTGGTTTCCTCCAGCCCCGTGTGTTTGTTTGACCATGGGGCTTGTGGAGCGGGCCCCAGAGCCTCTGGCAAGGCCCGAAATCCTAATAAATTTTCATTTATTAAACCCGTACTGCTATTGGGCAGCTAGCTGCACCGGTATGTGCTCAGTCTTTTCAGAAATACTCAACCTGCAGGTACTTAGCCATACACACAATTCCATAAAATACCACATAGAGGGCTATAAAAACTACACTGTGATAACAAGACAAGAACATATGAGAAAGGTCAAGGCCTCAGAGTCACTTCCAAAATGTAAAATCTAATGATTTGGTGGATTTAATGTGCTTTTTATTTCTGCTAGTCAGCGGTTATAGCTACAAGCAAGCAAGACAGCTAACGTTACAGTTAGAAAGCCAAATATTATTTGTATGTATTAGCCTCTACATTAGCAGCTATGCTAGCAATTGAGATTTATTTACTGCAAATGGCGGCTTTCCAAAAATTGTTGGATTACAAACACAAAATGGAATCAGAGAGGGGAGCAATACTTAGCATAAAACAACAAAGTACATATTCTGTGCTACTCTTAGACGTGAATGCTCAATTAAGGTCAAACTGTTTGTTATATAAGCAGTTCCTATATCATGACATGGCACCGCAATGTCTAGCCAAAGGAAACATGGATAAATCCTGGACCCTACTCAGTGTTTTCCTGCTCAAACAGACCTGATGAGCCACATGAAAGGTTTGATGATTAATAATACATACAAAGAAACATTCACAGATCTTTAGCCCAATTATAATACAATAATATTACTAGAGAGTATGAGATTAATCTCTGTTAAAGTACTTTCTGCATATACAGTCATGTGAAAAAATTAGGACACCCTTTGAAATCATGTGGTTTTTTGTAACATTTTTAATAAATGGTTA
>JBBMFX010585731.1:0-13719 GCA_037832545.1 Rhabdalestes septentrionalis | reverse complement strand
CTCTCTCTCCCACACACACACACACATACACACTCTCTCTCTTTTGCACTGCCAGTTTGAACAGTGGCTGGGAAAGTGCCAGGATAGGCCATAAGAGACCCTAAGCAGAACCCAAGGAAAATGGGGCCAATTACAACTACAGTGGTGCTTTGTGAGCATGTGTGTGAGAGAGTGAAAGTATGAACACATAAGAGAACAGTGAGTGAGTGTATGAGAGAAAGTATGTGTCAGAGCGGAAGAATGAATGTACGTTAGAGTGAAATTTTCTCTGGTGAGAGGGAAAAGAGTGGAAACTGGCAGGAACACAGTACTGTACAAAACCTTGAGCCCTTTATTTCTTCATATTTTGCTTCCAGTGAACCAGACTCTCTTGTATTTTAAATCTTGAGGAATAGTTCTCCAGGCTTTCTGAAGGACTTTTAGACTTTCATTTTATGTCGTTTTTGAGGATTATTTTTTGTAAACTACACAGTGACCTAAATATGAATAATTCAAGGAGCACAAAGCATGTCTAAGTTAACTAGTGACAAACCAGGAGCAGACGATTCCTGATGATCAGGCGGTGCTGAATGCTGAGTGGTTGGAACTCCTTTATCTAGACTCCATATATCTTCAGAAACTTTACAGCCAGTTGAAGTCAAACATTTGTTCCTATTTCTTTTATTTAATCTACATAGTACACCAAAGTAAAAACCAAAATGTTGATTTAAAGCAATAAAAAAAGAAATAAGGTGTGTTTCAAGACTTTTGCACAGTATTGTTAATGGGGTTCCTCCTCAAATGGAGCCTGAGGCAAAGCTTTAAGCAAACTGTAAGCCTAAAATACACATTTGCCTCGAACCATGTCAGGTAATTTGTAACAGGCTCTTCACACCTGGCATTAATTTGAATCTGGAAAGTATCTCATTGTAAATGAGCTTCACAAAATACAAATGTGAATGGGACACATCAAACCACCTTCAGAGGATGTGTATGACTGCATAACATTTCTATTTTGAATGCTAAAATACCTTGATCATGTCCTCAATATACCGCCCATATCAACCTCATCTTTGCTCTTGTTAGAAAATACACAATAACTGTGAGACTGTTTTAAAAATTTGCCTGATACCTGAGCTAAGCAAGCTATGCAAAAGAACACAAGCAAGGCCTTTTGGGACAATTGGAACAAATGCATTGTCTTATAAATGGAGACCTAGGTGGCAGGTAAAACTGAGAATTACAAAATTGGGGAGAAATTGGGTAAATAAATAAATGGTAAAACGGTAAATATATGTCACAGCCTCTTGTTGCATAAATGTAATACCAGTGGAATGTAACCCTGTAATGATGCTGCTAATGATTGTAGGCAAAGCTTTAGAAGAATTAACAATATTTAGTAGCTAGATTAAAGTCTTAATTTGATTTTTAAAACCCCCATAACCAAATTGTAGTCAGGCAGTCAAGACATTCACTCCTTTAGCTTAGCACTGGAGCTATGAGGACGTAATGGAATCTTCTAACTCCTAATTAACACCATGCCATTATCATCAGACACCTCATAAGTGAGAGACCACGCAAATCAGATACCGCACGGGCAAGTGTGTGGTGATTCAGGCAGGCAGTTTGCTAAATTGGTGGCTATAAGCTTTCATTAGCTGTTAGCTACATTAGCCTCATTAAGTTTAAGGAGGAAACCTCAAACACCAAATATGGTTCACGGGGAAAAAAATGCTGAAGCTTCGCGGAAACAGAACTGTCACTTTAATGGCCTGGTTAAAGCCACACATTCAGTCGCAAATAGAGAGACACATATAGAAGCCAGGAAGAGTTTTCTTTAATTAAATTCATTTGTAGACCAGACGTTCAATAAATAATTCCAACGGAAAAAATAATCTCATAAAAAAGCTTGTACAAACGAAGACACTCCAGCATGTACTAGATTATTAATTAACCCTCATTTCCAAAAATGACCATATGTACATTGAAAGTAGTAAACCTTGAAAAAAAATAAAAGTCATAACTCCTCTATGTCCTAGTTTTGGACAGACGTGAGACAAAAAGCCAGAACTTCACAGTGATTTTACTGCTGCTCCACCAATCTAAACTGTTAACCAGTGGGGCGCGAGGCCGGCGGAGGAGAAAAAAAAGGCTGAATGTCTCAGCGCTTGATGTGTGGCAGCCCAAAAGTAAATGCAAGAGCAGAGCAAACAGGGTGGAAAGCCACACGGACCCAGAGCCCCATACTGCGGACGAGCTGCGGTGAGGCTGACTCTGTGTGTGTGTGTTTATGGCAGAAAAGGACGGAGCAAAAGCAGAGAGTAAAGTCTGAATGGAAGATAACTCTTCGTCACATTTCTCGAGATTTCTTGAGATTTCCCTTACTGAATTCTTTTTTTTGGACAAGCCTCAGCAGTTTGGGCTGAAAGGAAAAGGCATGGACATACAGTAATGAGTAAAAAAAAGTCAGTTTGTGATATTTCTTGTATACAGTACACTTCTCTTCATGCCAAACGCTCAATAAGACAGTAGCTGTCTGTCTGTCTGTCTGTCTGTCTGTCCTTCGTGTGATTGGTTGAGGGCAGAAGCGATCAGGCCTGTGATCCAGTCAACTCCCTTCTGGATCCAAAGTGCAGCGTCACCCCAGTCCATGGTGAAAGGCAGTTATAGTTACTGTAAGCAACATGCTGAGGAAGAACCGAAAACAGCCAAGTGTTAGTGATCAGTCCTACAGCTACTGCTTTAAAGCTCAATTATTTCTCAATTCAAAATCGTTCAACAAACAAAAGGCTTGAACATGAAGGTGAGTCAGATCCATACGGAAAACATACAAGGATTAGGGATCACTTAGCACACTTTGAAGCAGGTGTGCTATATATTTACATAGTGCTGTTTGAGCCACCTCACATTTCTTCATATTTTGCTTCCAAAGACACAGGAATGTTTAGGAATGTATTTTTAAAGTCCATGTACATGACGCGAATCACAGACCCAGAAAAAAGTCTGTAATGTAAACTATTACACACATAATCCACAATACATTAAACTATGTACGTCTCTATGTGCGAGCCTTTACTTCACTGTGTTTTCTCACTTGAAAAAAGGTGTTCTACACTTACATGTCCGAACTGATTCAGAGACAGGGTCTTTATCCACGTCTGTCTGGGTTTCTCGGATCTAGAAACACAAAGTCATCCCAAAGTTTTAACTAACATCCACATCAAGTCACCTGATTACAAGTGGACAGTGACATTTTTCAGACTTTGAATGTATGCACACATTTTATAGGTCAGTCTCTTGTTACCCACTGTTCAACAAAATGTCCTAGGAATTGATTAGGCAGTTTTATCAGGGAAACACCACAAGTATGTGTCCCTGCAAACTCACTTCTGAGACTCACTGGACCCCATTTACAACAGTAATTAGCACTGTCCACTCCTGATCAGATCATACAAATTGTTTTTTTAATGGCACAGGGATAGGTAGATACTGTTATTAACCACAATATCTTGTTTATAACTCAAGTGTTGTGACTTTACCTTAATTTGCTCCTTAAGGTACTCAGCTCTACTCATTAAACTCTTAATCTGGAAGATAAAATAGGATACGAAGAGAAAATGACAATCAGAAAAGAAATTCAATCATAATTCAATAATAATATTCCAAGAGATGCCAGTGATAAGGGCATTCTTCGGCAAGATGAGAAGCTGAGCCATGATAAAATTACTGTAACACAAAATTGCTTTTATAAAACACAAATTATGATACATTATTTATTAGAAAGTTATAATAAATAATAATACTAATGACAAAATTAGAAATATCTGTAATTTAACATGTCATTTTTTCTCTATGCAGAAGGACAAAAACTTTCAGAAGTCCATCACTGTATATTTTAGTAATTTTTCTTAAATGTTTTCTGTCTCAGAATAACAAGCATGTTATTCTATATTCACTACAATATAGCAGTGTTTAATTAACACACTTCAGTCCAGACGGGACCAGTATTGACTTCAGTGTACCTCCCACCATATTCATTTATTGCAGTAGAATATACTTTAAATTAGTCATCACTGTTGGATCTTGTCAGAACTATAAATCAGCTATATGTGTGTAGTGATAATTGTTAAGGCTACCCTGACCCTATAGTAACCCAAAGGAAAGCTCCTTCAATCAAAGGGCGAACTTGGCCTTTCAAGCCACAGTGTCCAGTTCATTTCAGACCTGCTCCAGCTCAGTTTCCCTTCACAAGCTTTGGCCTTGACAAAGCCTCAAGCGCAAACCACTTGTCTCTCAAGTGTTTGCATTAAGCAAACACTGCAGCACCTCCAACATGTGTGGTCAGATAACTTCCACATCACACCACCTAGGTCTTAGAGAATGTACTTAAAGAAAAATCTATATTTGTATGTCAGCAAATAAAACAGACCCACAATGTAACTAATGCAAAGCATCGCTTTTTTTTAGCATTAAAATTCTACTAGTGCCCCCTTGTGGACGACATTCAGCCGTTTAAAAATGTGTGAGTGACTAGCCTGGTCCACAAGGGGCTTCACATCCAAAAAGATCTAAATGGAAATATTTAGATTGCAGGCAAAAACGAATAAATTATAATTTATTATAGTACCATTTTCCCATTTTGGCTTGCCTCGCACTTAAGAATATTCGCCCAATTTATCAATATTAACAGTTACTACTACAGACTATATATGTGTAAGTATATACATATGTGTGTGTGTATATATATATACACAAATATATAGTAGCACAGTGAAGAGTATAAGCCTAATTCACGCTAATTAGGTGAAAATATTCTTATGATATATTTGCGTCAAGCTAGTCACGTATATATCGTATCTTTTACAATATTTTCTGTACATATAATGAGAGCTCTGATTGCGGCTCTAACACTAGGAAAAATAATCACACATGGTTGACACACTGAAAGCAGGCCTTGACAGCAACCAATACACACACACACACACACACAGCTCTGCTTTTGGTTAACTTGACTGCATCTGAATTTATTTAAGGGCTCATAAAACTTCAAATGGGAATACTCTAAAAACCACACTTTCATCTCTCCTTTTCTCTCCCTCCTTCCTTAAGCCTCTGAGTAGAATACTAACATGTTTATACGTTGAATATTGCAGTTTTTGGACCTAAGCACATTCCTTAGTTGCTTTCTTGGCTACCGGTCCCAGTCCTATAACTGATAACAGAGAACTGTAGGGCTGCCACTATTGATTATAGTAGTAAACACTTAATTTGAGTTGTACATAAAGCAAAGCACTAAAAAGGAACTTAACCATAAATCTTGCATGGTCTTTCAAAAAATTCCCCACGAAATAAGCAAGATTATATGCACACATTAATTAGTCCGACTTTGACAGCAATCACACCACTGCAGTTCTTAAATGCTATTATTATTTTTAAAGCTGTAATTTGGCCCTGCTTTTCGTTCTAAGATGGCATTTAGCATATTTCCAACACTAAAACTTCGTATCCAATTGTATTGTGTTTTAATTTAGGTACTGATTGTTTAAAAGTGTGTTTTTTCTGATCGAGTCAACCCTGTAATATATGAGGAGAAAGAGCAGTGGGGCAAGTTGCTTTAAAAGTGTGTAGCGGAGAGAGAGTGCTGTGATGTCACAACCATGGCAGCTAGGAAGAAACAATCACAAACCAACCAATCAGTCAGTCTGTGAACGCAGCTGCATGCTCTTTTCCCACCTATTTTCCGGTAAGAACATTTCACTCCACCTGTTTTCAGCGGTCCTTAAACAGAAACGGCTTGATAGAGACAGAGTTAACACCTCCCTCCAGGGTTCAGTGGTAAATCGCGGCACACTGAACGAAATGTTGGTTTAAATTTTTTCTAACACAAACTTCTTTTTGGCCATAAAGCTAAGGGTTGAGTGTCTGCAAACAGTGGTATTGTAGAAACCACACAATCACATTTTCTCAGGAAAATGGCAAAAATGGCCCAAAATTGATGTCTAAGCCACAGCAGAAGGATTAAATATACGCAATATTATCATGCAAACCAGCTAATCATGGTGCTATTCATTAACTAGCATTTTCTACTGTATGCTAGCAGTCACCAACTCCCCTCCGGGAGTTTTACTTTCTTGCCATATTTAGTTTCAGCTTTCATCGCACCTGCTGACTCCACCCCCTCACTTAAAGCTCCAGCCAATCAAGACTCTGTATAGCCAGAGCATGTGTTGCAGATTGTAGATGGAACTAGTCCACTTTTGAAGGCCGATCTCCAGGACAAGGCTTGGTGACCACTGCTGTGGAAGTACATTGTTTTCCTATGATAAAGACTATAGGTGATATATATGGGCCCTTTAACCCTATCAGATATGAGATCATTAGGCTTGACAGAGATGTATGTGCTATTTTCTTCTGTGTCAGAAAGATGAATAGAGTTACTGACTGGTATAATAAAGTTGATGGTGTCCTCATTTATCTAAGCCTGTAAGCACTATAGTACATAATAAACATCCATTGAAACATTTCTTTAACACACCTCGTTGTGCAGCAGCTCTCTCCTCCGGCCCTGGGACTCGGCTGCACGAGACACAAAACGGAGAAAAAGAGAGAAAGAATGAATGATTCACCACACAGCTCCAACAATTTCAACACAATAAGACATTACACAACCACAAAATGAATAAAAGATGCAGAGGGATGTCTGCGAGCCGTGACCTTTCTAAAAATGACATGCTACAGAGTTTGGGCGCCCTGGTCAAATTAGATGTTGTGTGGAGTTAAGACAACCTTCACAGAGAAGAAATATAATTATGGCTTTTTTTTTCAGCTATTTGTAGGGCTTGATTTCTACGCATTTTATTTCTATGTATTTATACTGGGGGAACGTATCAATATAAATACAAATGGCGTCTTAAGCTTCGCATTTGCCATATTTTCTGTTTGTTTTAGCCCAAATATGTTAAATTCAGCACATAAAAATTGATCATATTTATATATGCTGATGTGTGTTTTCTGTAGATGGTGCGAACTGTCAACAAATGTCATTTGAAAAAATTTTTTTTAGGAAAATCATAGCTTACCTATGCATATCCCTTTTTTATTATAGGAATTTTAAGGGCTTTTTCAAATAAACTTAAGTTGAACTTTAAGTTAACCAAAACCGAAACAAAAAATGACATCAGTTACTCAATGACAGGAACAGTTTAGCCTTTTTTGGGCTATTCAGTCCAGGTGAAATTTTTTTAAAATCAAATTCTGTGACTTTTAAGGCCATTTTAGGGCCACAACGTATTAGATTTAAGACCCCAAACTAGTCAAAACTATACTGAAAAGTGGCTATTCATTCGTACTAATGTAATTTATCCTTTCTTTTGTTCTGTGCTAAAAAATACTGTCATTTTAAACCTGCTAGGTGCAAACAGTGTAGGCATGGTATTGCTTTTGAGATTTTGTGTGGGATTCAATGGCTTTCACCCAGCATATTCCCTAATGTGAATGTCTTTTGGCATAAGTTAAACTTGTAACTCCCCATTTAGGCTGATCTCTATCTAGCAACCTCACGACTGACGACGAAATGTCAATGGTGCGTTTTCCCATCAGCCTTACATAGACGATCAGATAATTTAATAAATTCACAGTACATTTATGACAACTTATGACCTTAATTGGCCAGATTTTATTTTAAGACCTTTTAAAGGAACTCTAAATTATTTTATTAATCACTATGTTCACTATATTTGTAATTATAATGTGGGTCACCGGATTGTAAGTGTTAGATATTTAACATGCTACTAAGTAATTACACTTTTAAAGTTAAAGGACAGTCTAGAATTGGACTCAACCATTTAACAGGAGTCAGAAATGCACTTTTACAGATTCTTATAAAGGAAAGTAGTTTTATTTAGCATTTACAAATATAAGACAAAAATAAAATCAGCAGTTTATAAAAAAAAATGAATAAGTGGTAAAAATGTGTAGTGTCCCTTTATCTATAAAAATGGTGGTGTTAAAGATGGCTGGTTGATATACATTGGAACAATGGTTTATAAGTTAAACTGCATATTTTTAGAAACTTCTTTCAAATTTGTGAAGGTAAAATCTTTATGAATCCACGTCAAATTAAAAATACTTTGATGACTGTTGACTTCAGAGGTTAATCAAACGATTTGTGCAGCTTTCATGCATTATATTTGATCTAACTGAAACACGTTCATGTTTTTGACGCAGTTGATTGCCCACATTCGCTCTGTCAACTTCAGGTCCCCAGATTTTATTTTTAATAACTTGATGTCTTTAGAGTCATAACAACAGCATGACAAAACAAATTAAAACATTTAAGATGGTGAAGATGGTGGAACACATCTTGTTTTCCTTTTGTAAGTACAGCGCCACAAATTTCCACACATCATCTATATCATGTATAATCCATTTATATACTTTATATACTAATGGCTTTGACCACCAGTGGACTCAACAGGCCTATTACAAACCTATAGGTAAACATCAGATTGTAGAATGGGGATATTTTTGTCCATTTTTGGACACCAAGTGTTTTGGCTTGTTGGGGTAAGAAGGAAACTTTGTGTATATTAAACTTTTTCATCAACGAGAGCTGAAGCTAGAAAGCTTGCATTTACAGCCCCACCCCCCCACACACACCCCACCCCATTCATTATTAGCTGAATTTTTTGGCGGAAGTGGTCCTCACGTGCTAATGCTGTAGATTGGGTGGTCTCGAACCTTCCCCAGCCCCTTTATCCCCAGGGCCGCTGGCTCGAGCGCCGGGTGCTTTGAGAGATAACAGTTTTCATTTGTTTCCAGTATTTAATAACAGTGAGGGAGAGAAGGAGAGCGACGCTGAATGGGATCCAGATGGCAGCGCAGCCGTACCACACACACTGCCCTGGCACAGGCTCCCTCTCCCGCCAAACCACTCACACATGCACACTCCCCCCCCCCCACACACACACACACACACAGGACAGAGGAGAGACCCCTCAGTACAGTCCACACACAGTTTTAACACACAGAGGGACGCTGAGAGTTCCACAAATGCAGATACGACACCATGAGCTTTTTCAGTGGAAAATTGCACAATAGGCCAATTTTGCGAAACCGCGCCCTTTAACCTAAAGTCCACTTCCACCTTCCCCGAACAGTCAACTCACCCAATCACAGAGGCAGAATGGGCAGTCTGGATGTCTGGTGCTGTGCTGTAGGACCATTTGACCTAATGCGACCATATTTATTAGTTATATCCTGATATGTTTCTGGTTGAAACCGTCAGGACCGGCCTCTCCCAAGGGTAGGTTGGAGGTGAAAAATGAATGTACAGGGGGTCCTCCAGCTACAACACAGATTACTTTATACAAATCTGTCCAAATTAACGCTCCATAAAAATTACTCAATCTCGTGACTTTAGCAGACTGGTCACGGGTCCGGACAGAACATTCACTCTGTCCGGATCCGGACCGCGGTCCGCCATTTGGTGATGCCTGGTCTAGAACATAAAAAGAGAACCAAGCCCGTAAAAGGAAAATGATATCAATATCCGTTACCCTAGTAACAGAAAAATGACAAAACTAGTGTAAAAACAACTTAACAGTCCAGAACTCCCTCACTCATTCGCTGCGTTACCTGCGTGTATTCTTCCGCCATACGCAGTAAGTATGAGACTAACGGCGTACTGAATTTATGTTAATAACAAATTATCAAATTATAATTTTCTAAATAATTCAGAACTAAAATGCATGAAAAATTATAAACTGCCAGGAAAAAACATGTGGCGTAGGGGCTTGGTCCACGCGCCCTTGTGCTGGTTGTTCGGTTTGGAAGCAACATTCCCAACTTCCGAAGTGTTACCACCAGCAGACGGTTGGTCCTCTTGATCAGCTTGTTTGGCTTTTTTAAGAAATGTGCATCCCAATGTGCATTGTTTTTCAACATGTCACCATCAAAGCCTTGTAAACATGCATTACTAACTAAGCGAGCTTGTGTGAGTGGGGTGGGGGGTAGTGGGCGGGGCTACAGGTAGCACCCCCATTAGCAAGCAGGCAGCTCTAAATGTAATTTTATTTTACTTAGTTCACACCTTTGAGGAAACCCATGCCCAAAATTGTATTTTTAGTTTCCAGGGGAACTCACGTCACCACTAGGGGAGCTATAGCTCCCCCTCCATCTGTAGCTGTTTTATTTGCCGTTCACGCCCACCAGTGAACCGACAGGAGTATTTATATATACAGTACAATATTGACGACTGTTTTGCCTGATAATGCCCCGCATGTATCCCTCCAACATGAATGGATTTCAAAGATACATTTTAGACCAAAATCTCCTCAAATCTATTCTAACGAATCAGGTGAGTTCTTCATAAATTGTTACATGGAATAACTTTCTTTCGGGTAGTTTTTAGAGGTGGATCTCTGGTTCCATTCACCACCACTGTGGGTTTCTCTAGAATGGAACGATTCACACCATAAACACAGTTTATCGTCCTGAAAAATAAGTGGAATATAATGAATTAAACACAATTATCAGTGTGTGTTCGGCACGGTAGCGCAGGGGTTAGCTCTGGTGCCTCACAGTAAGAAGGTCCCGGGTTCGACTCCCGGGTCGGGTGCAGGGTCTTTCTGTGTGGAGTTTGCATGTTCTCTCCCTGTGACCGCGTGGGATTCTTCTGGGAGCTTCGGTTTCCTCACAACAGCTACTATCGCCTTCGTCCATAGTAGCTGGGATAGGTTCCACCCTCTCCCCCCTGTGTGCGGGTTAAAGGGGTAGAAATTGGATGGATGGATTTATGAACGTGCAATAAATCATGTGTTACATATTTATATAATGATTTACATTTGCATTGGGTAATACCAATAGCTGTGCCTTGAAATGATAATAATACAAGGCTAAACAAGTAAAAAAATTAGAATGTTTAGAATAGACCACGTTTTCACACTTGTCTTGAGTTAAGCACAACATAAGTGGCATTTCAGAGTGGCTCCACTGAGAGGGACCAGCTAATAACCTTTTATTGGAGGCCTGCTTTGATGAGGCTGCGTATGAAGTGGTATTGATTGAGGGAGTGTTGCTCACCTCTGTTACTGATGCAGTTCTGCTGGTTTTAAATACATTCACTGACCTTTTTCACAAGTGGGCTCAGACCATTGAAGTGCAGGGGAGACATTCTCCTTTCTTGTCCATCTCCCTTTTCCCCACTTCTGAGCTGAGAGGTCAAGACTGGTTACATTACAGCAATGAGCAGAAACAACAATGCCCAGAAGGGCTGTACGATGTGGACGAAATATAGTATCGCGATTTTACTGCAACATAGTGCAATTTCAGTACCTTTCAGTATATTAAAATCATCACTTTTCTGGAATTAACAAGGCTTTAAGTGTGTAAATATTGCGAAAAAAGTGTATGTTTACTCCTGCATCCATGCAGACTTTGGAAACTAAGCTGGCAACAGCAAATCGCGGTTTTGGAACACAACGAAAAGCACAAATAAAAAATGAGATAATAATAAAATTAGTAAGGATATTGATTTTGTGTGCATCGTTTAAATTGAAGATGGCAGAGAGAGTAAAGTTTTTAAGTGTGTGATTTTCATGATTTTCATTAAATCGGTTTATAAAAACAAAGCAGATGAAGTAAATTTCCAAGGATGTGAGTGGTCAAACCATGTCGTATTTGCTGGTGGGAAGTTCGGATTGTTCCGTCAGAACATTGCTCAGGGCAAAATGTCAGTGGATAGTAAGCTGGTAATTTAAAAAAATAATCAAATCCGTTTCATAAACAGAAAGAGAAGTGAGCGAGTACTTGTTTAGCAGGGTGAACTGGGGGGCCAGTGAGTAAATTATTTGGGATGCTCCGATTTGCCACCGATACAAAGTACCGATTATTTGTCTAGGTGATCGGCCGATACTAATGCTGGTTCTGATCTTTTAAGTTTATATAGATGATATGTAAGCTCTCTGATCACCATTAACTTGTAGTAATGCTATAAATGTAGCATTTGTTATATTTGTTATATTTTTACAGCAATATATCTAATGTAACTATTGTTTTAACAGAGCAGTACATAATCACAAATAAGTATTTATTATATAGTGAACATTTTTATTTACAATGGGGTTTATAAGTGCCGAATGAGATTCGTTGTAATAAATGTTTTGGACGATGCGCCTCCTCGTGTCCTTTGGAAAATAAACGGCAAATAGCGAATTTTTCATTGTTCCTCGAAAAGTCGTAGTAATTCCACACTGGTGATGAGATGACTGCAGTGCCAAAATATTTACGTCCCCACTCATCGTGTACGTCCTCACCAGTGACGTCATCAGTGTGATCAGTTCCGAATATCTGCCAAGTATACAGAGTACTGATTGAGTCATAAAATGTGATTATTGGCCAATACCGATATTTGGCCAATCGATCGGAGCATCACTACTAATTATTACTTCATAAAAATTCATTTTCCGTATAGCTAAATAGCTAAACATCTATTGTCTGTTTTTCAAAGCAGAAATGGTGCTACATTGATCTTCCTGGTGTGTTAGACCTGAGGCCCACCCTTGTCCTGTTTGTATCTCTAGTTTTGTTGTAATTTCTTCGTTAGTTTTTTGATAAAACATTTGCCAGAAAAGCAACATTTTCAAAAGGTGGTCCAATTCCCTGGTTAAGGAATGTGGCAAGTCATAATTATGCTACCTGCAGGCAGCATCTGGGCCTGCCTGCTTTTCATAAAGCTTTGTGTTATCTCTGATATATCTGTTTTCTCCAACAGGCTTTTTGGTATCAAATTATCTGACCGATAGTTTGGACAGTTTCTCATACTTACGCAAGGTGGCGTCCGAGGGACACTTATACAACGGCTTCAACCTCCTCACAGCGGAATTCAGGTGAGTGATGCTGGGGAATTGTGGACGCTAACATGATGGTTATACATCAGGACAGGTTATGGTCTAATACAGCGGTCCCCAACCCCGGGCCGCGGACTGGTACCGGGTTGTGGGTCATGTAATACCGGGCGGAGGCCTGCATGGAAAAATTACTGTATTTCCTTTTTATTTACTATCAGAGACTAAACGATGTATTATTTTGAAAAAATGAACGGATTTCTTATATTAAACCGGGTCATGACGAAGTTTGGGGACCACTGATCTATGTATCAACAGTCAAACCCATTCCAATACTACTACTAACACTACTAGTACTACTACTGCTGCTATTGCTATTACTACTACTACTACTACTACTACTACTGCTGCTATTGCTATTACTGCTGCTACTACTATTACTACTGCTACTACTGCTGCTGCTGCTACTACTGCTACTACTACTACTACTGCTACTACCACTACTACTACTACAACTACTACTACTACTGCTGCTGCTGCTACTACTGCTACTACTACTACAACTGCTACTACTATTGCTATTACTACTACTGCTACTACTGCTACTGCTACTACTAATACTACTACTACTACTACTACTACTACTGCTACTACTACTGCTACTACTACTAATACTACTACTACTGCTACTACTACGGCTACTACTACTACTACTACTACTACTGCTACTACTACTGCTACTACTACTAATACTACTAGTACTACTACTACTACTACTACTGCTACTACTACTACTACTACTACTACTGCTGCTACTACTACTACTAATACTACTACTACTGCTACTACTACTAATACTACTACTACTGCAACTACTACTGCTACTACTACTAAT
>JBBMFX010585705.1:0-13722 GCA_037832545.1 Rhabdalestes septentrionalis | reverse complement strand
TGCACGTCACATAAACATTTTTGCCTTTAACCTCAGCGAGGGAAAAGTAGCGCTTAAACTTCCAGTTTGCAGAAGCTTCCTTTGACCAGAGAAAACTCTCTCTCTACGGCTCTGCCTTTGAGTGACCGTGTGTGTGCTTGTGTGTGACGACCCGCACCACTCTGCCTCTGATTGGCTGACCATGGAAATTTACTCAATCTAAGGCAATCATCGCATTCTCAGTTACACCACGTGTACAGACACACCAATCATAATCACTGGTTATGTGTCCCGCCCCGGCCCCGAACACACACCCCAGAGAGAGGTCTTATGGCTGAGAGTGACGCTGCTGTAATGAAAAACGCTTCAGTGTTCTCAGTTATAGTAACGCGCATTTTATTGAGAGTAATGGTAACGGCGTTGTAACGGGGGAAACAGTAATTGGTTTGATACTCATTACTGAAAAAAGTATCGCCGTTAGTAACGCTGTTTATTTATAGCGCCGTTATTCCCATCACTGAATGCAACGAATTACTTTGAAATGACAGTAACAAGTAATAAATAACACATTACAGTTTTGAAGTAACTTGCCCAACACTGCAATTCACACCCAACATTAAGCAGCCCAAGGCGAGATGAGGTGGAAGACCATCTTAAGACCGTAACAATGATGCAAGAGCAAAGGGCAGGAGTGGAGTGTAGTTGCAACAGGAGGGAAAGTATAATAAACAATTCTTGCTTTTTCACAGATGCCTTCAAATTGTTCTTCTCATTGCTCATTGGAAAAAAAGTAAATTGGGGCTGTAAAATATATGAAAATCAGAGAAACAGCATCCCAGGCACTTCTCACTGAAGCTTAGCATGAGATGTGAATTAAAAGCTGAAGAAATGAAATGGCTCCAAGAGATAGTGCATAGTGATGAATCTCAACCATGCCAAACTATTCAGCAAAAAGACCAGAACCTCACGTGCAAGACAATTCAGGCATAAGCAGTTCTTTTTATACCTGGGCTTTGTCTTTTGAAGCATCTTTAGACTTCATGGGCTCTGTTGTGGGCTTCCCTGCACCTACTCCACCTGTTGCTCCTGCTCCTCCTATTCCACTCCCTGCACTTACAGTTGGAGCTTTGGCAGAAGAGATGGGTGGAGTCTGCGACCAGGACACAGGCGCAAAAATCTATTTGTAGATTGTCAAACTATACATGGCCATACACAAACAGGTCAGAAGGGGTGTGGTGAACATGTAAAAGGAATGAAGGTTGTGACCAATTAAAATTCATAATCAAATTCATTGAAGTACAAGACTCACCACTTGTGATTTTGGAGCACTTGGGACTGCAGACGATACAAAACCAGCAGAAAGGGAGGCCAAGGCCTCATCGTCTGTAAGAGGCTTTTGTAGTTGACACATATTAAACACACACACATACACACACAAGCACACACGCATACAATCACAAACACAAACACACACACACACACACACACACAAATGACAATTTAGAGACAGGAAGAAACATCCCAGTCAATAGGCCCTTGCGTCTTTAACAGCAGAATATTCCACAGGGGGGCTTTTATCTGTCGCAGCAAAAAAGATTCACTTTCATCACATATCAAAACACAAACAGGAAAGCAGCAAAAGTCCAGATTGCACCTGACTCACATATTCAGACTTTATTACCTGGAACAGGAATGTTAGCTTGGGAATGGAGCTAGGCTCAGCAGCTAAACTCAACAGAGCAGTAAATCACAGATATCAAGATTAAACACACGCTACACAAAACTTTTGTGTGTATGTGGACATGTGCATTAGAGAGTGAGTGTGGCGGATGTTTGGCTGAGCATTTCTACTAAATGTTGATGGTACCTGCATGAAATCACCACTGGGGCACATAGAATTGTAATCCTTATTAATAACAGACAGACACGAAAGTGTCTGTGACTCTGTGAAAGAAAAACAGGCCCAAACCAGCTGCTGTGTGTTTTTGCTAAGAGATTGGCCCTTTAAACCAATGCAATCACAGCACAGGAGCTTTGATAAATTATTAAGCACTTTAAATTAAGAACAATAGTTGTTGTAGTCTTGAGTTGGTTACAGCTAATGATACTATGTACTTCAACACGTCCAATTCATAATATAATAGGTGTAATGTATGTTTAGACTTATACCACAACACCAAGCACAATGTGCTAGTGTCATGCATATGAAAGTAAAAAGGCAAATGCAAAAATGGGCAAATGACAGGTTTCTTACTTTGGTTACAGCCTTGGGTTTATCTGGTATTCCAGCAGGACTCTTCTTTTCCTGGTGTGATTAGGGGAAAGTGATAGTGTTAACTCCAAATCAATGAGAGTTACATTCCATCCAAGATTTGTATTCTATGAGATATCTGAGAAAAGATAATGCGACAGAAACAATAGCACTTGGTCACAAATGCTGTGATCTGTGCTTTGTCTAAGCCCGAGGTGTGGGAAGAAGCAAAATCTATGGTAGACACCAATGGTAAAATAAAAAAAATAATGCTGTGAGCACTAATGTAAAAGCACACACACACACACACACACAAGTCACTGTTCGACACATGTCCAACTGACCATGTCTTCCTTTCTGTACCCAGGTGGCAATGTGTCGTCTCTGTCCCCACAGCGATTAGCCACTTCTGATGTTAGGCCACGCTGAGACATGCAACACACACTGTTATAACACACATTCCATAACACAGTCCATTGAAAACGTGCGTTAGCACAAATGAGCAAGGACACATGCACCGTGAGACCTCACCTCTTTGACCTCTGGTCCTGTATACCGAGGAGCTTTAGGAGCTAGAGGCTCTGAGGGAGGCAAACTGCCAGCCAAGGCATCAAATGGATCTAGAGCAGCAGTCTGTGCAAAAGCAGTTTAGCAGTGGGCATGAAAACTAACATGCTGTTAAGTACATACAGAAGTAAATGCATTCTTATGGTACTGAAGAGGAAGAGAGAAGTGTTGACTCACTGGAGCACTGGCCTTGGCTGATGGAGGAGGCACTTCCACTTGGACCTGTAGCCCAGAACAAAATGACACGTTCAGCACTGGCCTTGCCATACGTTAGTATAAATGAGTAAGCAGTGAGAAAAAATACATAGTTCATTTAAATTACAGTAAGTCGCAGTTCAGGAGCATCCAACCAGATAAACACAGCATTAACATTTTTTTTGTCTAAAGTGCATTAAAAGTCTGAACTATATGACTGGGTCAGATTCTCAAGTAAATGGGAAAACCTTGGTCATCTGCGGGTAATGACTGAAACTGACATAAGATTGAAGTAAGACGCAAAAAAATAAATCATTCTGAACAAATAAGGGTGAAGTAAAAGAAAAAAATGTCTTCTTTAACAATGATGAATTTGGAGGAGGAACTGAGAACACCTTCTCTAGTGCATTCCTGTTCCTTAGGAATATACCTTAGTTGGTTTAGACTTAGCGTCATCCTTTTTGGCAGTGCTTCCCCCTTCAGTGGATGTCACTTTAGGAGGTTCCGTTTTGGAGGATAAAGTGACGGTGCTCTATTAGAAGCATATGCGCAAGCATTACTTGACTGACAAAATTCACAATGACATTAAAGCAGCCTACTCTGAGATAAGGCAGAAGCGCAAATATAATAATTATTTTGATGACACCAAAGCAAAGCCCAGCACTGTGGTGCTAAAGAGGTTCTATGAAGTCCTGTTGAGAGATGCAGATGAACCATAGAAGTGAAATGTGGGAGAGACAGTGAGGGTGAAAGGCAAAAACCCATGTTCCTTTACACAGTTCAGATAGAGAAACAGCATTCCGTGTCATTCTCACATCACCAGATATGAAACAAAAGCTGGAACAATTAAAAAGTTTGAAGGGATCATGCATGCTCATGAATCTCAAGCATGTCCAGCGAAGCAATGAAGAGGCCACAACATCAGGGGCTGCTGAAGAAGGCCAATAGAGTCCTTTCTGTACCTGGGCTTTGTCTTTTGGAGCATCTTTGGGCTTAACTGAATCTACAATGGGCTTCCCTGCCCCAGCTCCTCCACTTGTTGCTCCTGCTCCTCCTATTCCAAATGCAGCTCCACTCCCTGTGCTCACAGGTGGAGCTTTGGGTGGAGCCTGTGACCAACAAACAAGTTTGATCGCTGACTATCTAAACATGAACCAATACATGTACATGCATGAGCTTGTGTGGGAAAACGTCATCGTCAAGCATGAGAAGTGTTGCGCCGAACATGCAAAGTTTGGGAGGGTTATAACCAACAGAAATTCAGGAGGAAAGCAATACACAGAAACTGTATGAATATCCAATCCAGAAGACCAGCAGGAGTTCAGTGGGTTCAGTATGCATTTGCAAATACATAAAGACAGTGCCTCGTTCCTCAATCCACCACCGTTTACTGTTGACCTTTTTATAGCAAGGATGACCCAAGGCCAATGAAATGCTTTTGATGCACACTGTGAGGACTCTGACACCATGCCACAGAGAAAAGAGATTGAGAGACTTAAGAAAATCCCATGAACTACATACAAGACATCGAAGAACTTAAGCCTTCACAAGAAAGGCTAATGTTAAAACCAGAGCAGAGAAAAAATGGAAAGCAGTTCTGAGCAGATGTAATGAAATGGAAGGAAGAGTTCATCAGTCCCACAAACCACACTGGAGTCTACCTGTGGGGTGACTTTAGAGGATCCACTCAGGGCGCCTAGATTGCTTGCCGCTCCACTGACAGTAGTCCCTGTGGAGGCTCCTCCACTGACTTTAGCTCCTGTGGAAACCCCTGCACTGACTGTGGCTGCAGTGCACACAGGGGCAGCAGCAGTAGCTGACGAGGCAGCAGTGGTTCCAGGCTTTGCAGCAGACCCTGCAGTGGACACTGATGTAGCCCCTTTCTGCAATGCAGATATAATTGTCGAATGTTTAAAGGCACTGTATCCTCTTACTCTGTTTAAACAATACAGAATGTGCCAAATGATAAGAACAATAGTACCAATACAGATCCACTCTTGGTTGGCTTTTAAAGAAACTGTTACCTAGAATTAGGCAATTAAGCTTCTAAATGCTGTCTGTCACCATGACAGTGCAAAGGCAGCTCTGCTTTTAAACAGAAATGAAGGAAATGAGTCAAAAGGCAAATTCCTCTCCAGGGCAGGAATTTGCCTTTTGTTCTATCAACTGCCCAGCCTAAATCCCAGCACAACCCAGGCACCTCGCTCACTAGGGCATGTCATACAACAAACAAATACAATTAGCTCAAGGTTTAACTATATGCAATTACTTTGAGCTGTTATCCCCCCATTGCCACATTTATATGCAGCTTACATAAAGACTGCTCCTTACATAAAGCTTAAAAATGATAAAAATGATCATTTTCTGCATCTTGGCATGAATCACTTATTTTTGACATGTTGAACGTGCATGAATCATGCTCATGAATTTCAGTGTCACACATACACTTGTAGTGAGATTTAAACTGTCTGGCCTTTTTCCACATATTTCTGAGGTAAGTGGCAAGTAAAAGGGTTTTGTATTTCTCAATATGTCATTTCACAATTAAGCACAGACACTGATTTAATTTGAAGGCAAAGAGATACCAGATGCCGAAGGAAGAGGGGCCCTGATGTTTTTATTCCAGATTCACACTGTTCAAGGCCAGGTCCAAGGTCTTAAAAGGCAGAACAATAGACTGAATAGAACAGAATTTTTCTCTCCCTGGAAATAAAATAAATGTAGAAGGGCACCTGATGTTCTCCTTTCTGACTTTCACTGTTCAGAAACAAGGCCCAGGGTCTTAAAAGCAGTCATGTCTGAGAATAATTGAACACGAATAAAAAAAAGTTTTAAATGGAATAAAGAAAATCTTCAAAGCTTTTAAATACAAATATCCCCATGTATTTTTGCAATGCATGTTGTGTAGATGACGTCAAATGTTTGCACAAATGTTTGCACCATTAACTCACCATTTACAGTGCATGCGTGTTTTAAACACAATTTTAAAAAAACATTTTGCACTTTACCTGCTAATGTCTATTTTTTGTCAGATTTGCAATAAACATGCACTAATTTTATCTTGATAATATTTTAGAATAAATCTGTAAAAATGTATGTAGATATTTTATATAGTACATTTTACAATTGATGCTGTTACAAAGCAGCTTAACAGAATCCGGATCTGAGCCAGCCAAGGGCAATGTAGACTGGAAAAAACTCCCTAAAGCTGGAGGAGGAAAACTTGGTATGGAGATAATCAGTTGTCTTAAATAATAATTAATAAGCAGCAAAAATGTAAAGACTTAACCACTGATGATGTAACTATTAAATACTCAGCTTAATATATCACCCTGGAAGAAAATACAATGGTAAACCTGTATTAATACTGTACAGTTTGCACTGAACACCTACAGTGGTAGAATGTAAATTCTGATGGTTCTGATACTGTAAATCATGTCACGGGCATTTTCTTTAGTATAAGCGTGGTAAATACAGTAACAAAGTAATTGAAAATAATGAAAATAAACTGCTTTAGAGATGCATCACAGCCTCATCAGCAGCAAGGAGACATGAAAAATGTTCTTGGATTGGCTACTTTAAAACCTCCCGCCTCTGGGTACAGCGGTATTTCACCATCCCATAATGTGCTTTATTTGTTGTTCTCTGGGCAGAACCAAAACATGTGTACAGTTTTATTTTATTATGAAAAATAGCTGAATTTATATTATCATTTATGTTACAAAATGAGAAAATTACATTTTTAGCTTTAAAATGCATGAAAAATGATATTTTTGGGAAAATGCAAAGAAAATGCAGAGGATATTTGTGGGTTCTGTGAATTTGTGGGAGTTTCTGTGAACAACTATTCGTTAAGTTCTAAGAAAAAAAAATTAAAGAATGACTGAATCTGCCATTGCTGAACCATGAATGAGCAGGGTTTTGTACACACAAACACACACACACACACACACATATACATACATATACAACATTTTCCTATATATTTTAGAAGTGGGGTTCCTTTAAAAGAAGAAAAAAAACAAGGAAGAAAAGGAAAGGGAACAGGAAAGAGAACAATGCTGACCACATAGGGAGGCAACTCAAACCTAGTAAAGACCTAAAGACAGAACAAGATCCCAGAGAGATGTAAACAGAAGAAGAAACAGAATAACCTGGTTCATGGGGTAGAAGGGAAATGCAAGAATTTTAGTGGGGAGGAAAGTGAAGTAAAGAAGAACAGGACTGAAGCATGAATGTTACCTCATATTCTGCAGGTTTCACAGTGGAGACCGGCGCTGCTGGGGTGGAAGAGGTGGGCTGTTTGGCTTGAGACTGTGGAAAGAGGGGGAAAGGGAGGAGAGAGAGAGAGAAACAAATTTAAAAGCTGAATTACGCAGTAATTTCAGGTCATTACACTACAGTAACATTACCTGGTACACAGACATCATCTTTCTAGGAAACAAGATGCAACATACTAGTTTTCTATTCATATAAATAGTTTCATGTGTTCAAGATGAGATCAACATGAAAACAAAGCAAAAACAACATACAGGGCAGAGAGATCCAGGGACTGATGGTAAGTGTAGAATACGCAACTAGCTGTAAAATATTTTAGCACATCAGTTGAAATATATTAGAATCCCTTTGTTTGATATCGCTTTAATAAGCAACTGCCACATAGTACAGTGTAAATATGCCAGATCAGTGCCTGGTGTGGTGTTCTGTTTCATGTGGGTCAATGTAGGCCAAAACACAGGCGGACAAACAGTGGAGTTTGTCCACCTCTCTGTCCTTTCTGGCACGTAATGTGAAAATGTTATGTGCAATTGTCCATTTGCTGTCAGATTGATCTGAACAGGAATAGCAGTATAATGTTGAGCATCAGATAATAGTGAGCATATTTGTAGCGTATTCCTATCCCACTTTTCCCAACCGTTATTACCAAGCAGCCTTAGAGAATCCGGGCCGGGGACAAACTGTCCCTCACTGTCGCTCACTGAGACAGCTCACAACATCCGACGTTTCTAATTCCATAACACCTAAACAGATGCTCTATTTTGGGAAAAGATTGTTTGTGCTTCCTTCTTGTTTTTATGATGATAGACCAAAAGTGGCTTGGATGAATACACACTGGACAATGCACAAAGACTACTTCTAATAATGATGCCATCAAGACATTTTTGGTGTTCATGTTGTGTAAAGTCATATTCCATGATGTCAGCACCAAAATGATTCCTGAGTGCAAGTGTACAGATTATTATCGAGGTTGTCACAGCCTCCGTTTTCCAGCTGTTAATGTCATATTTTCATAAGTATTATTTGTGCAGTGATTGAACCGGTGTAGTGAGTCCATTTGCATGTCAGAAAGCAAGAGGAATGAAGCAGAAGTAGTATGATGGACAGAAAAGAGAGTGGGGGAGATTGAGAAAAAGTGAGCAAGACAGCGGGAGAGAAATCTCAATGAAAGCTTACTAGTAACAACTGATGGTCTCTTTCTGACTAAAAAGACAAATGGACCATGAAGTGGAAATATCCGACAAACACAAATCTGACTCCTCACATCTGGACAGATTCTTTTTTCGGGTTTGAACCAAAATTTGAGTTTCAACTAGAATTCTAGGCCATTGTCCCTACTAACTAAAACTGACTTTCATCATTAGTCAGTTAATATCTGTAGTTGTGCACTTTGCGATCGGTAGATGAGGGGATGAGTATTGCTCATTAAAAAAAACCTCTTTCATATATGGAGGGAGATAGAAAAAATAGCTGAGTCACCTTATAAATGAGTGTTGGAGAGAGAGTATATTTAGGAGAGATGCAGTCGAGTTTTTGACCAAACTGTTTAATGGTATCTTGGAGACTGAGATAGGACTTGCAGGCACTTGGTGTAAGAGAGGAAGATGCAAGGATCTTCTCCTACAATTCTTAAAATATTGCAATAGTTCCAATATTAACATTTCCAGTCATTTCAATAGTATTTTTTGTGGCCAAGGCTTGAGTCCCCTTTAGAATGTGTGTTATAAATTAAAGATGGCAAGTGAAAAAAGCGGAAACACATATGCGTAGCGAAACACACGGCATGCTCAAAAACCTAAATCTAAAAAGATGTGTGTGAGGGTTGGTTTAAATAATCAGGCCACGAATTTTGTGTCTAATCAGGCCATGAATGTTTGGGTGTCTCCAAACTCTGGTTTTATAGCAACCATGGAATCACATTCTTTCCTTTTCTCACAGCACATGCATCTACTTACGTGTAGACTAATTCAAAAGTATAATGGAAAAATGTCACTAAAACCTTTTAATGGGCAGTTGGTTTTCATTTTGCAGGATTCACTGAGTGCTTCCTAGAGAAGTAGCTCTGTTAGTTTACTGCTAGCTCACAAAGAACTTAAACTTATATTGTGACCAAATGGATAACTATGAGTCTGTGTATCACAGTAGTGGATAGTTCCCACATTAGTAATTAGCTACAAGTTTTTTCAGACTCACAGGTTCTTTCATTTAGTTTAGCTTTCTGGCTGACCATGCCAGTAGGCCAATGGTCCATACAGTCAGGAGAAGCCTAGTCTTACTCACACAGTGCTGGGGTTTCAGCCCAGTGATTCGAAATGTGCTGGATGAAAAAGCTGCCTTACACCTACTGTTTCAGCAGTCACGGAAAGAGAAAAAGACAAAGATGCTGGGCACTTTTGTTAAGGTACATTCTACACAATTAAGCTGTTTGTGATGGTGCGTTTAAGACTTCTGTAACATTTCATAGATGGGCATTGTAGATTACCATATATATGTAAGCCTTTTATAACGGCGGACATAATCCACACACCCACAACCCATTTTCAGTTATCTGGCTGAGGCAAGGAGGTTCTAGTCCAAGGCTTTACGCTACATGACCCCATCAACTGGCCCCTCAATTCGGTGAAGTCATCCTGAACCCTTAGAAGAAAAACATCCCCCATGATTCCACCTCCATGCTCGACTGAGGGGACAGTATTCTTTGGGCCTGCTCAGCATTTCTTTTCCTCCTAACACGGTGGGTCGAGTTGATGCTCGATTTTGGTCTCATCTGAACACAGCACTTCCTCCTAAGCAAATCTCAATCATTTTGATGTTCACTGGCAAACTTGAGATTGTCTGTATATGAGAAGGTTGACCTTATGGACACTGTAAGATTTCAACCCATTATGATATAGTGAGTCCCGAGTGGTTTTCTTTGTGACTGTGGCCTAAAATCAAGATCTTGATTAACTGAACATTTTAACTCGATTAATTAATGATCGATTATTTTATTTATTTATTTATTTATTTTGCCTTCATAGTTCAGGGACACGTTTTGTAAATATGGTAAGTAAATATGCTCACATATTACAAGTGAGAGATTTTCGAATGACGGATGCATTATTTGATTTTAAAATAATTGAAGGAAACCCTACCTACTATCTATGATTATTTATTGAACATCAATGTTGAACAACTGAAATTAAAGCACACATTGCCTTAAACTAACAGTCACTTTGTTCTTATAAAAAGTACAAAAATTGTGACTCCACACACAGTAGTGTTTTTAAAGGGAAAGTAACTGAAATAATCGACCTGGAAAATGTTGATCGATTATAAGTTCTGAATGTCAATTTCGATATATTTTCGATTAATTGCCTGGCCCTAGTCCCAACTGCTTTCAAATCCTTAACAGGTTCCTCCTGTGTAAGTCTGGACTGATCCCTCACCTTTCTCATGATAATCCTCACTGCATGAGCAAGATGCTGCATGGAGCTCCAGACTGATGGCAGTTGATGGTCATTTTATATCTCACCTACTACTGTCATCTTCTCACCAAGCTTCTTGCTAATGGTCTTTTAACCCATTCCAGCCTCGTGCAGGTCTACAGTGTGGCCCTGGCGTTCTTTCACAACTCTTTGACTTGCCCATGGTGGTATAGAGGTTGGAATGGAAGAAACTGATTCTGTGGACAGGTGTGTTTTATACACATAACGAGTTAAAATCAGGAGTGTCTGTAACTGATAGATTGATTGTAATCTGTGTGCAACCTGAACACACAGCCAGAAATCTGACTGGGTTGTAGGGGATCAAATACTTGTTTCACTCAAAGACATGCAAATCGATTTATATGTAACATGTTTTTTTTCCTGATTTTTGCTTGATATTCTGTCTCTCTCTGTTTAAATGAAACAACCTCATGAATTCCAGGCAGGTCATTTTTTGTAGGTCTTAGAGGTCCATGTAGGAGACCACGAAAGGCTTCAAATATATTGGTACAACACTGTCCCTTTGTTATGAACACCACATTCACTACTCTAGGTCTGAATTCTTGTGGATTCATCTTAGGCCCCAGGCCAAAGCAAGAAGTGGGGTTGTAAAGTGGAGAAAGTTCATACCAGTGTGAAATACACTCTCTTCTAATCAATCAGATGTCCCATACAGAAGTTTGGGCATAGAATGCCTGGTTTGTGTCATACTTCTCACTACAGACCTAATATAATGTAAACGAGAAACAATCACATGCACTATAAAAATACTAGTGGACTAGAGCCTAAATGGTTAGTTAATTTCTCTAGAGTTAAAGACCCTATTTGCATTTCATTTTACTATCTGAATTTGTGGTTATCAGATTGTTAGTGACACTTCAAAGAAATCACCAAATAAGTGAGCAATCGTGTGGCAATGTAAGCAGGCTGACAGATCAAAGCAGAACTAGGGAGTTATTTAAGAAACTTCTGAATTAAAAATACAGTTTGTGAATCAACCAGTTTACTGCTAGATTCTGTTGCAAATGTATATCAGATTGAGCATTATGCTGACTGTGTATCCTTACTCTAGGCGAACTGATGTCATGTGGTCAATGTCATGCCCTTGTGCGATGTACATAAACAATTCAACAGAACAGAAGAGAGGAAGACACAAGCAAAAACATATTTCACTGAGATTTGACATCCCATTTCACACATCTGTTTCCCATCTGTTGCTTCTGGTTTGTATAACCTGGTGATCTTGGACATGCATGGAGGGCTCATCCAAACTGGTAACTGGTTTGAACTTTGGAGATTGAAGCACAGTAGAATGGGGAATACAGACAAGTATCTTGGTGACATCTGACCCCATCTGCATTCCAGAAATGTTTTCACTCAAGTGCAAAAAGAGTGCTCATTATTCATCACACACATACACAATCAAGACACAGCTACAGCAGCTATATCAGTTATTTAACTTATCTGTAAAGAAATGTCTGAACTAAGAACAAAATCATGACATTATTGCCAGAAATTAAGGACTGGCAATTAGGAGCATGCCAATCCACCCCTTGATGCCACAAATCAAACAATGGGGCACACTCATCTGTGGTTGTTAAAGTCAAACAAAATACATAGAATTAAATGCCTGTGCAAACTAAAGACCGGTTTTGTAGGCCTTTCTCACAGAGCCACCCATATAACTCTACTAGAGGCAAGTAAACACTGGCTAAACTGGATGTCATCAATGCAACCTGAATAGAAAACCCAGGGCAGGTCCAATCTGAAAATATAATGTCAAACTTTTTTACAATAATTGTGCCAGCACCAGAGTGAGGAAGGGAAATAAAACAGAAAAATCAATATGGATAATCAAGACATTAAACTAAGAGGGTCATAACCACTGATAAAAGCTCATATACACACACAGGGGCTTTTTGAAAAGGATCTGACCACAATAACTGCATCTGAGGAATCTGAAGACATTTGCTTTTTTCAGGGCATCCATGCTTTGTTTTCTTCCTCTCTTTCCTTACACACAGCCAGTCATTATAATTACAGGCCTTTAAAACTTCTCTGCCCCCCGGACAGACCGAAGCCTGCAAGCAGAATCATGTGACTCAAACAGTCAAATCTATGCTCACACACTCGGCCTAAATGCCTCAGTGTATCTGTGAACTGAACACCCTCCTCTGAAAACAAAACATGATATCATCATAAACAAAATGTGCTCTCTCTAAAGAGAGGGGGACACATGTTTCCTACATCTTTCCCTACTGGCAACAGCTTTAGTTATTCGTTGGCACCCAACAGTCAGTGACAGCACACTAGAGGGCACAGGTGCACATCATGCACTTGGATCACTGTGGCCAATCTGGGCCAAACCAGACCTGCTTTAACATTGGTGATATCGAATGTGTTCTCATCTCACATGTGGCGAGCTACATAAACATAATTTTAAGGGGCATTCTTTCATTTCCAAACCTTGTCAAGTTCTTTTCTGATTTAGTAATGGAGCTATCTTAAGTTAATTATGTAGATAATAATTGGTAAATTCCACAACCGCATAATAATTGGATTTACTGAAATGTAGATCTTCACAATCTGGTTTGAGCATCTGAGCCACACCACAGCCCAGGTCTCGCCTGGATGTGTTATGCATGTTAAAGTCACTGCCCCAGACACACCCAAGAAGTTCACGCATGTAAATTGGGCTGTAAAGTATGTCTTGCAATCCCCAAAGACAATGCAGAACTAGACTAATTGTACCACTGGAATGCCATAGCTTGGTCAAACGTACAGGGAACAAATGCTTGTTATTGTGATTAATGAGAACAGCCTGCTCTTTATTGCCATTTTAATAGGCAGATTTCTCAACAATGTAATTTAATGAGTAAAATTATTGACAGTAAACCCCCACTCACTTCACAACTTTTTCTCTTAGTTTCGCTAATCTCTCCTCTTTTTAATCATAAAAAGTGATGACTAATGCTCAGCCACACC
>JBBMFX010585694.1:0-12500 GCA_037832545.1 Rhabdalestes septentrionalis | reverse complement strand
AGAGAGAGAGAGAGAGAGAAAGAGCGAGAGAGAGAGAGAGAGATGGAGAGATTGAGAAGAGGCTTCAATTACAGTGAACATAATATGTCAGAAAAAGGGGCAAAGGGGAGATACTCCTCTGTTTTCAGAGCCTTATCTCTAATGACTCTGAGAAAGTATCAGGTGAGAAGAGGAGATGCCTGGATCAGAAGAAGGTGATACCAGAACAAGACAAATTACTTCCTTTTCCTTCTGCACACCTTTCTTTTACAGAGGTCAAAGTTTAAGGCCTTCCCCTGTAGGCAAGAAAGCCACTGTGCCGACCTGCTGGTCACACGAGGACTCAAAGATTCACACCTTTTAGTGTTTTACACGAACCTGTTGCACAAGTAACTGCTGGAGGTCTAAGAGGTTAAAGAATCATCTTTTATCTGGGTAGTGTATGGACATAAATTATTTATCCAGGAAAAAATCCAGTGTGAAAATACGACAGTTAAAAATATTTTCGTCAAATGTTAAGGCGAGGTTGTTTAGATCCTTATGCATGAGGCAAGCTTAACTGATTTATTTGTTTGAATTGTTTGCTTGTCTTTATCAAAAAATGTATGTCATATTATAAATCTCATATCATACATTATAAACACATATGACAATGTTTTATTTATTATTTTAGGTGACTGTCCATTTTACACTACATGTCCAAAACCATGTCAGCATCTACTCATGCAATATTACCTTTGAAATCAAGGCTATGAATAAGTTATTTGTCCCTCCTTTGCTGGAGTAACAGCCTCTATGCTCCTGAGAGGGCTTTCTGCTAGATGTTGAAACACTGTAATTAGAATTTGATTTGTTTTGAATGCATTACTAAGATCAGTTACTCATAGTGATGTGTAGAAGGATGTCTGTATACATTTGGGCATATAGTTTAGGTTACAGTCAGGTTTTCCAGGTATTGGAAAATTTTCTAAGACTCTTAAGCAACTTAGCTAGTGGCCTTCAAAAAATATTTTTGGTATCTGGGGAAGCTACATGTTAAAGGTCCCAAGGCCTGAAAATTTCACTTTGAGATTTTTAACATTAATACGAGTTCCCCTATCCCGGCTGTGGTCCTGCAGTGGCTTAAATGATGATGGGTTCACAGAGTGCTTTGGTCATCCTTTCAGTCATCCCATTGAAAGAATGGCAGCTCAGATGGCCTAATGTGGAATTTTCCCCATATGTGATCATATGGGGAACAGTTACTCCCCCTTTCTCGTGTTTTGCTCGTATCGCCTCCCTCCCCCCAAAAAAACCATAGCTACCCCGACTGTCATTGCAATCGTGAGACATCATGCATGCAGACCTGTGGCAGTTGGTCGGTGCTTAGATATACAAATGTGCACACATGTATTTTTAGTTTCTTGGTGTGAGCCTCTGAACATCCAGTGTGTTAATTTCATTTTCGGAGATGTCCTGCTGAAGTTGCTTCTTTAGGTACTTCTCCATCTGGATCAGATTCTGGGTCATACTGGAAAGCTTAAAAGCCTGCATGTCTACGTGACATTGCTATACACTGTAAACATTAGCACATGGTACCGCACAACCTGGCCCCTCCCCCACCCTCCACTTCGTCCCGCCTCTCTCTTCTTCATTATCATTTAAAGCTTCAGACACAGAAATGGCATGTCCAAGGGAGTGGCTGTAATTCTGCACCAAGGCTGAAATTTGGAAAGAGGTACAGTAGTATGGGACCACTAAGACATATGTGAAAGCATACAAAAGTTACATGCTATGGAGCCTTTACCCAATTTATATAAAAGGATGCTTTGAAAAATATCTAAAGAGTGCAAATAAACAATGTATGGTAATTTTACATATGCATGTGTGAGCGTCGTATCTTACCATGTGTTAGCTACCATTTTCATACTTCTCACAGAGGAAAGGCCTAATTAAAACCTGTTTGTGTTGGAGTGGGCCCATTGTGGGACTGCATAAACAATGTCTTGATCAGTGATGAACCTCCAGGCCCATTGAGAGCAGGGACTGTGTTAAACAAGGCATTGTCCCCACTGTCAAAAACAAGACTAATGCTCTAAACCGAGCACTCATATCAGAGACTGTCCCTGATCCCTTATGACCAGAGGCTCTGACGACATATGGCCTGTGTGGAGACAGGTTGCCCTGAGATTTTCTCACAGTAGATGAATCAGCCTTACTGGGTTATCCTGCCTCATGCCCTGAAGCAATCTTCTATTACCCTGCACCCCCAACCACCAAAACCCCCTCCCCCCTGCTGGTCTGTCCGAGATCTACTTACCTCTTCAGCAACATTTACAAAACGGTGCCTCTGAAAGGAGAAGACTTGCATTACAGTTTTCGTGGCCATGTGTTTGGAGCTTTTTAATTATCTTTTGTCCGAGTGCATAACACGCATTATATGGTTTCAGGCACCTGGGAGTACATACAAAAAATACAGCATGAAGTTTTGCCTGCTGACAGTGGATGGGGGTCAACATACCGGGAAAATGACTGCAGTGGGTCCTCCAGGGATGCAGTACAGCCTGTAGGTCCAGCTAATGCTCCATGCTACTGGATACTGCCATGCAGAAACAGGTCTCAGACTAGGGGTGGATCCTTACAACAGCTAGTATAGTGTAACACAATATTGTGGATGTAATATCAGTCCAAATGTTACCCTGTTTGTCACCATCCAGTGTGCAAAAAGAGGCCTTTTCTGATAAAACATGATGGTCTAAGCAAGCCGGCCAAGCTGGCACGCAATCTTTTATTAGGACTCAAATGTGTTTGATTTTTGCACCTACATACTAGGAATTAAATTGTTCAAATTTATAATAAAATATGTATTAAATGCAAATAAACAAAGCATGGTAAATTTACATGTGCATGTGTGAGTATGGTAGCTCACATCCTTATGCAAGCTTAACTGATTTGTATGTGTTTTCATTTTTTAGTATTTATCAAAGAATGCATGTTAAATTATAATGGTGTAATTTTTAGCTCTGGTCCGCCCTTCAAAGGTCTCAAATCTGATTGGTACATTCCAAGTAGAGTTGAGCTGGATACTCGGCTGAAACCAGTATCCGGTACGGATAAAGCAGTTTTGACGAGTACGAGTATCATACGAGTAATACGAGTCAATATCTGTGCTCGGATTGAATAAAAATTCTCATTGGTTAGCTGACTGTGTCTGCGTTCTGTGATAGAACAGCACTCTCTCTCTCTCTCTCTCTATCTCTCGCTCAGTCACTCAGGTTCGTGAGATTTTTCCGTTAACGTTTAGGGTTTCTTAGGCTTCAGGTTTGTTTTTTACTTTGGTTTGTAGTACTAACTTATTAACCAGCAGAGTTTTGGTAAACGTGGGGTTTGTTCAGTAGTGGTGTTTGGTAGAATGCGACTCTGATATTTTTTTTCTTTTTTAAACCGTCAGCTGGCTCTAACCATTTTTTTTACTTCACGCACTGAGTGACACTTTCTTGCTGTATTTTACTAACAAAAATAAAGGTAGTTGTGGTGTAATTAATATTACAAATGAAGCTACACACACAAACACACACACACATACACACACACTCACACATCCCTGGTGTGGAAATTTAAAAAAATTAAAAGAACCAAAAAAAATCACAATGATCATAAAAGTTAAAAAAGAACGTTATGTTGAGATGAAAACTCTTGCTCATTACATTTTACTACATAATTGCAAACGCATGTGTTGTATTCATTGGTGAAATCTTGTTCTGTATATAGTTCATTTGTTAACGTGATCAAAATTACTGATCTGAAGCTGAGTGCTGATGCTGTCAAGTAAATAGTTTTCTAATCAGCAATAAATATAACAATTTCTGATCAACACATATCAATTGCATGCTTAAAATAACATACCGGTTAAACCCCGCCCATTTCAAGACAACCCGGTCCATTTCCGGGTTAAACCCCGCCCACTTCCTGGTTATGCCCCGCCCAGTCCAAGTACAGATACAGATACAGATAATTCATATGTTTAGCAGATACAGATACAGATAACGCTGTACTTGCTCATCCCTAATTCCAAGTTCTTGTTGCATAAAAAAATACAAACACCTTTGTGCCTGACTGTGATTTAATTTAACTTTTTGGAACGCCTGCTCAAGTAACATTTGGTTATTAGTGATATTAGTAAAAATAATACATGTCTTCTACAGAGAACAAACTCAAATATTGCATTTTGTTTTCAGCGGTTAGTAGTGGAAAAATAAAACAAAAATACATTTGCGCTGCCTTCATTTATTGTTCAATTCATAACGTCAAGTTCATAACATTCATTAAAAATATGCTTTAAAGCATGCAGAAAAGTCAGTAGAAGATTTACCTTACATATTACTTAGCATTTTGTTTACATTTCATTTGACAAGGGATAGCAAAACGCTGTATGAGACTGCACTGGGAACGCCAGTGTCTCATGATGCTTGTGTGTTTGTGATACCCCTCAGCTCTGCCCTTTCTAGTATATTAAAGCCAGGTGAGCCAAGTCTCAGCTTGCATTCTTTGCAGTTATAATTTGGATCCTGACAATTTCAACAGAACTCTGTTTCCCATTTGTCTCCCATATCTTTCTTTGTCTTTGTCTGTCCATCTTTCTGGCCAACCACCATCGGGGCCCTGGGTCAACTCTACCATTGCTGTGGTCTGAAATGGTTTGGCTGCTTGTGGGCGCTTCTACTCCCCCATCCAAGGGCGATTGCTGCTCAAAGCTCTAGCAAAGATTCTTCTCCTATTCTACTTTTACAAGAGATTTTCAAACTGCTCCTCACTGAGACTCCAAGTCACACTACTGACACTTACCTAAACATACTCTGTTAACCATAGACCACCAACAGCCATGAATACCTCTCTTTCTCACTCTCCAGGTTAACTAGATGAGGATGGGTCACCTTTTGAGTCATGGTTCGTCCTGGAGCTTTTCCTCCAGGTTAAAGGACATTTTCCTTGCCACTCTCACATTTCACTTGCTCACTAGGGGTTCAGAAATGGCTTCTGTATAGCTGCTATGTGACAACATTGGTTGTAAAAAGTGCTGTATAAATAAATACAGTTTGAATAAAAATGCTTTGACTGCACAGCAAAAAAACTACTTAAACAATGCTGTAATTTATGGTAAAAAAATATAACGAATGCATTCAATTAATATTTAAACATCTGTGTAGTTTATCAAATTCTAGGCTGTCATGTTAATTTATGGTTGTTAACCCCTTAAACAATTCTCAGGTTATTATATCCCAAAATTCAAAAGGATTCATTTTTCCATCCAAAGATGGGAGTGTGTAATGTTTATGATTGATGCAGAGAGGATATGGATTTCATTGTTAGATATTACATTTATTTTGACAGCCTACGTAGTTCAGGGCTCTACAAATGATTGATAAGAGAATAAAGTCCCTGAGAAACAGAAATAATTACATCTCCCCATGGAAAACTAATCCTGTCCCAATTGTTCTTGAAGTTTACCTTCAGTAAGGGCAAGAGATGCAATGCAAACTGACCAATACATTCTGAAGGTTTATATAAGTGTGTAATAGGTTCATGACATGTGAGAAGCTTTGGGACTCTCCAAACCAGCCTTCCAGTTTGTGGTTTGCTACATATATACATACCAGAGCATGCAGTACTGCTGAATTACTACATCTCACTTTTTCTTTTGTCATAAGCCTCTAAGACTTGGAGTCACCTCACTGCATACAGACAGTGTGACAAGCAGCAAGGCACGGTATCAGCTTGGAGAACAGCTCATCACTAGCGTCATAGCATGAGTGCTGTTTTGATAAGGCTTGTCTGAGTACTTCATGATAAGATCATATGCATGTTGAATAGAGGATGAGTCAACAATACCAGGAAAGACATGAAAAGTCAATTCAGTGGCATTCTCACACGACTAAACACGGCCTCTTTTCCATGTCTGTATCACGGTTATTATGATAGCAAACTCTACCACTGTTTTAAAAATCATCGCACTGAATGACTGTGAAACAAAAAAGTATTTTAAATAAAAGTTTTTTTCTGTTCAGAATGGAATACATCACTCCACGGCATAAATGTCTGCGCTCATTTTGTTCTAAACCGGATGTATTTAGCAGGCAAGCACACTGGAAAAACAGGAGAAAAGAAAACATGTGTTTTTTTTGTCATTTGTAGCTGTAAACATTGCATTGGAACACTTTAGCTCACCGCCCGTGCCCTCCTGCACTAATAATGTAATTGGTTGTTGCTTTTTCTCTTTATGTGGCAGTGAATGATCTTTATCAGAGGTTGAAAAGGGCACACTGTGTGGTCCATGATGGGAACTGGCATACTGTCGCTACTGCTGTGTTTGTTTAAGGGGTCCCAAGACCGTCACATCTCCTTAGCGGCACAGTGGCGACACCGAGGTGCTTCAGCTGGCTGTGGGAGACTGGACACAGGCCTGGCTACTGTGTCAGGTTAACTCAGTTTGTGCAGACTAACACATAAAAAGTAAAAGCAAAAACAGCTAAAAATAATAGTATCAGGGTAGGTTCTGTGGAGTATTTCTAGTTTAAAAATCTTTTATTGGAGAGTGCTTTGAAAAAAAAACTGTGTGGCATGTATAAAGAATATCAAATGTATAAGTTTGACACCACTTTAGTTTTGTTTGCCTAGAACTATAAATCCAAATCTAGAACCGTAGTAGGAGTCAAAAAAGTAGCAGGCCATGTAGCACTACAGTGGAAGGTCTTTTGATACAGTGATTAGTTCTGACCTCACAATCTGACTAAAGCGTTTTCTCCATGTTCCACTGTACACTGCTTAGTAAAACCATTTGCAGTACAGCAGGTAGTGAATTGGAAGTGCTGATTCTGAAATGCAGTACTTTTGGTGTACAGACTAAATTACTTTAATACTA
Source organism: Rhabdalestes septentrionalis (assembly GCA_037832545.1). Lineage (NCBI taxonomy): Eukaryota > Metazoa > Chordata > Actinopteri > Characiformes > Alestidae > Rhabdalestes > Rhabdalestes septentrionalis. Next base: position 5,623 of record JBBMFX010585694.1, on the reverse strand, counting down.
CCGACTATTGAAAAACATCCAGTATTTCAATCTGTCTCTATAGCCTGTACTGCCAGAATCTGTGTGCCAATAAGCAGACATGTTTTAAATGTCTTGACCATATTTTCCCAACCATGATCCTGAAGCAGTGTAATTCCTCAAACACACATGATCAAATGAATTTGATTAGAAATAAGACTTTCCTGGGTTGAAGTGGATGCTTTATAGCAGGAAAACACAAAATTGCACTGGGCAGGGTGGCTTTGGGAAAAAAAATTTTTTGGGAAGTCAGTCCTTCACACACATTTCAAGTGGAAGCTACATCTTCTTTAACTTGAAAGATTATCATAGTGGTAACAAAGATAATAAAATTCCATAAAAAGTATGAAATTTAAGATATTGGTATGGTTAATGGAGTTTAGAATGCCACACAGACTCTGGCAGTGGGGCAGCTGGTATCACTGATGTACCCTAGAGCAAGGTATTGTCCCCAAACACTGCTCCCTGTTCCTGCGTTCCCAGCCGCCTGCTGCTACACTTGGCAATTGGGTTAAATGCAGCAAAACATTTTAGTGCCGTTCACTGTGTAGTGTGTTCCTGTATGACAAATGACCTCTTTGCTTACTTTATGATGGAAGGAATAGCTCATAAACCATGAAATCAGAAGCATGTTTTTACGCTCTGTTCTTCTGCTTTAGGTATGTTTCTGGACAGAAAGACCACAGGAAACATCAGCCCATGTGTGGTGAAGGGTCAAGGACCAAGGTGACATATTAGTGCTAAATAGTGGCCACTTGTAAGGATTCCTTTACAAGACCGAGTGTGTCACCTGTAAGTTGCAACACCTTTTACGCAACTGAAAGTTGCAATCCGCATATTTTTGTCACCGCTGTTTTCTATGAAAGTTGGATGACAGAGGCTCGGTCTCTTTCATCATAGATCTGATTTATTACGTACACTTTCTCTCTCCATGAAAAGCCTACTCTTTGTCTATTTGAGACAGTAGAGTGGAAGTGGCTAGGCTGGTGCCTAAGGCTTGGGTGTGTGAGATACAAAAGTGGTGAACATTTTTTTTGGCACAGTGTTAATTTTCTACTCCTCTCATTATTATCTGAGACACGCTAAACTCATTGCCTCACATCTGTAAACCATAGCTTGCATAAAAACCAAACCATCTCTCTGATGGTACACACTACCCTGGAAAAAAGAGGGGACACATACATTTATAGTTGGTTACTAACTACAACACTATATTTAACACCATTGTTCCTTAAAAGCTGGTCTGGAAATTGAGGTGGCTTGAACTGGACACCCAAATACTTACCAAATAACAATTACCCAATATATTTTTTTGTTTCACTCAAAATGCTTTTCTACTATTGCCATTTGAATGTATGTGTGTGTGTGTGTGTGTGTTTAGCTATACACTGAAAATATGTTTTTTTCAAAGGTGTGTCTTTCACACTTATTAGTATTATCATGTTTCCATAAAATGTTTTCCTTGTTATGGCAAGAATCATTTTAAAGCATAGTAAATGTACAAAATAAATCATAATGACAATTAATAATATATAGTATGTATAAATACATATATTAACAATACTTTGCATATTAACAATGGATAGGATAAACAACAAAATATATTTCGTAAGCAATGCAGGGCATATTTACAGTACTTAGAACATTGACAATTTAATATTATTATTAGCAATTAAAAATATATTAACAGCACATGGGTCATTAGTAATTCAGAGCATTTTAACAGTACATAGCAATATTAGCAATTTACAATAGAAAAGGAGAGTTGAATAAGAATGATGTGATACGGTGAGCAAAATAATAACGCAGATTTGTATGATATGGTGATGTGGTGATCTTAATAAATCATTGTCTAACCTATAACAGACTCTGCACAGTCTGTAGATGTTAAAAAAGGTGTTTTAATAAAGACTTTTCTCTCCTGTTTGTCTCTGTATGCCAGGTTCATTGTCATGCAGAAGATTTGGAGTGTGAACAGTGCTAAAAGCTTCCAGCTACCTCTAAGATTGTTAGCTGCACATAATGTAACAAAGGTTCCTTGTAAATCTGAGGTTTAGATATATTTGTTGCTCTGTGTCTTAAAGAAATTCTCATCAAACAAGTGTTGTATCACACAGTATCTTCGATGTTCTGCATGCATTCCTTAGCCGGTCTGCTGTGTGAAGCTAATGAATGGTAATCGTCCCTCAGCAGCCCGGACTGGCCAGTGGTGGACTCAGATAGCAGCCCAGCTCTAACGGAAAGGCAAGAGGGCAGTGAGAGATAACACACTCAGAGCTTCTTCTAAAGAGCTTGCCTCTGTTGTTTCTTAGAAGCAGTGGAGCTACGTGAAGCTTCAAAAATGTAAAGTGGTTCTTCTGTAACTGCTGAACAGAGCACATGTTTATCTGTATTACAGCTACTAAACAGAACCCGCAGAGGACAAGCAGAAAACCGAACACAGAAGAAACTTCTGGTTAGGGATGTGTTTGACCACAAAGGTTAAGGGAGAATTCTGCTAAATTTCTTCCCCATTTCATTCTGAACAGGAAAAGAATTCAATTTTAAGACACGGAAGTTATAAAAATTAAATTAAATAGATTTATGTTTAGTTGCTTTTTGAATCATCAAACTCTTTGGGGGTCTTTATTGGTTTCTGTGAATAGCATGGTAGAATTTGCAGGAATTCGGCACATCCATCTTAACTATTTGTGGGCAGCATAACAGTTAATATAGTTTGTACTATATTCCATTTAAAATGCTTCCTAAGGTGTGAGTTATGTGATTATTATTACAGCATTATACCACAGATAAGTGCAGAACTTGCTTGAGACTACAAGGTCTGGTCACTAAAAGCTTAACCACTTAGCACTGATGAGACTTAGCACCACTGACAGTAGATAAACCCCCAGAACCCCGACAGACACAGCAAGAGTTACACTGCAGGAAACTAATGTGAAAACACTAATGTCATTAGAAATCAGGTGGTTGATCAGCACGATCTGTGAGACACTGAAGGGTAAGACACATGCTCAGACTGCACTGGGACTGATGTTTTCACAGGGTTCTACAAAGGACTGTAAAAGGAAACGCTGAGATTAAATAACAGACACAATAACAGCATATTTTCATTAAGTGTCTCACTCCTTCTAATGATGAAGTTAAAAACATATTTGTTTATCCTTATATAATATTTAACATTTTCCCTTCATCCAAAATTTCAGTTTTATGAAGAAAGCTGAAAAAAAGTAGGTTGTCAAGTTAATGCCCAGTGTTTTCAAAAGAAAGCAGTAATATCGAGTTTGTTGTTAGTTCTGTTTTGCTATTTTGTTCAAGAAATTTTTTATATATGATTCAGAGGTTATTTGTGGTTATTTTGTGGTTATTTGTAATAAAATAAACCACTGTTAACCTACAAAAATAGACTCACTGTTGTCTAATAGGCATCTTTTTGGGTAGAAGGTCAGTTCACAATATTGTTTTGTATCCCGAAAGCGTTTTAGCCCATTTTTACCCATATTGCCCACTATTGATTGTATCCAAAATACTGGAAACCCAGCCAAATTCTCCTTCAGGTTTGAGCTTGGGTTCGGTGAAGGCAGAGCAATAATTCACACACTTGTGCATAAAAGTTTGTTATGAATTTGTTAAAAGATTTGTTATGGCTGTAATGTTTTAATAGTCAATATGAATGTTTCTCATATAAAAATACCAGTGGCTACATATACTAATAGACCAGAATAGGCAGACATTTAAAGGTAAAGAATATGCACTTTTTATTATTTTCTGCATTACTTTCTGTTATAATTTGGGTGCAACAAGGAACAGCAAGTTAAAACGTGTCCTGATTAGAAGGTTCTGAATGAAAGTGCATTGCAGTTTACAGGATGTGTTTTCCCTTTAGAAAGAATGACTATTTATGATTGGACTATCTGTGGCTGTAGCAGTTTGGGACCATTGGTCAACAACCCTCACAATAAGACTGAAAAGAGTTCAGTATTCTCATACCATTTAAAATGAAATTTGAATGTACTAATTAACTAGTAATTTACAAATGAAACTAGGCAGGGGGTAATGTATGACATGCTTGTGCTGGACTGGGTTGTTGACTGACACTGGTTTAATACTATAAAAAAATGCAGATACATCATATTTCATAATTAATAGAAAGCTTATTTCTTATAATGCACTGTCACATTTTTGCATTGCAATACCCCAATATTTGGATCAGATAAAAAGCATACATACATAGAAATACTGTGAGAAATGTGCAAGAACAGATTGAATATGTTCTCCACTAGTTAGTATATCAGAAGTTATAATCAGAGAGCAAATATTATTTTTCTGTAGAAAAGACTTGCTTTAGTCTGGCCTTAGCACTGTTTGCTGTCTGTTAGAGAGGCAGAGCAGAGGAACCAGTTTAACACTGTTATCAGTACTGACCTTATTAACCAGGTAGACTATCTCTGCTTAAATGAGTTCCAGTGAAGCTGTGAACACATCTTCACACCCATAAACATCTGCCAGATAAAGAGCAATAAAACCAATCATAAAAACACTTATCTCATTCTACATCTGTAATACCTGACACTGGGGCACCCGCTGATTTTATTACAAGATGGATAAGTTTCCCTGGTGCTGAGCTTGTAAGATATCACAGTCTGTTTCAGAAATTTAACTTATATCTCAAATTAAATAATGTCAAAATATTTGCCAACTAATCAATGAAAAAAATCATTTCAGGAGGTGAACCTGTTTTTGGCTTCCTGTTGATGAGCATAAAATGGTGTTTCACATGCTTCTGTTCTGTGTGTATGTGTGTGTGGGGGGGAGGTATGTGCGAGTCAGTGACTGCTCTAAGCCCCTGCCTTACCCAGAGTTTGTATTTCTAACTAACTGTCATTAATTAGCATTAATTATGTGCTGTTGACCTCCAGGTTTAAAAGTGTGTATTCAATCAATAAATAGTCTTTCATTGCGCTCTTTGCTGATATTGTGCATTACTCTAATCCAAAAGTGTGAGACTCTCCCAACAAGCCAATATTTACAGATGTATCAATTAATGAATAGTTAGACACAATCAGATGAGCAAAAGTGAGGTTTTTTTGTGAGGTTTTTTTTAATGAGGTGGCCTACTTGTTACATATAGGGTTATTGCTTTATCTGAGGATGTTAAGGGAGTTACATCTCATTAAATGTATAAATCTCATTACCAACTTAGCAACAGATAGCTCATTTTCTGTGAGGGTTGTGGACTTAAGACTCAAACACAAAGAAAATACTTTAACGAGCGTACAATGAAACATTCAAATTTAACCAAAAGTGTCCCAGGGCAATTCTTGCAGTATTAAGTACTGTATGTTCGAATGAGAAATCTTCAGACATAATTGATAGAATTTTGCAGCTATTTGTGCGTGTGTATGTTGGTTTATGTGCTTTTCTGCTGAATAATTTAGTTTAGTTGTTCATATGTTTCTGTTTGTGTTTTGATTGTAGGGTTATTCTCTCCCCTGTCTCTTTCTTTTTTTTTCACTACCCTTTCTCTCCCTCTTTATCTTTAGCTCTCTGTATCTCTCTCTTTCTCACTGTCTTTTTCTTTCTTTCTTTCTTTCTTTCTTTCTGACTC